>PVJC01002799.1:0-75833 GCA_004026665.1 Murina feae | reverse complement strand
TTTCTCTTTCTCTTTCTCTTTCTCTTTCTCTTTCTCTTTCTCTTTCTCTTTCTCTTTCTCTTTCTCTTTCTCTTTCTCTTTCTCTTTCTCTTTCTCTTTCTCTTTCTCTTTCTCTTTCTCTTTCTCTTTCTCTTTCTCTTTCTCTTTCTCTTTCTCTTTCTCTTTCTCTTTCTCTTTCTCTTTCTCTTTCTCTTTCTCTCTGTTGTCAGTTCAGGAGTAGGGGGGAGATGGCCCATCCAGGTTTGGGCCCCGGACTGAGCCCTGTGATTGGGGCACTGGGGGAGTGGGGACATCTGACTTCCTGGACTTGGGTTCCTTGAGAGCCTCATTTGCTTCCTCACACCCTCTCCCATTCACACCAGGGCTGTTTTATTGTTTTATAACCTCCTTTAGAGCTTTAGTTGCCAAAGATTCCGATGGAGCTATTCTCTACTTTCGCACTTTACCAAACCCCAAGTCTTGCTGTTTTAAGCAGTTTGGTCACTTGCAAAGGCTTTCCTTTCAGATCTAAGCAAATTATAGAAACTTCTAGGCATGTGACTACCTTAGACTTTGCTGAGCCCATCCACAACAATACAGAGCCAAGTGTTAACTCCAGCTGCCACCCACCCCCAAGCCCACCCAACTTCTCCAAAACACTCTTTTTACTATGCAAGCTTGAACAAAATCTCAAATAGTTTCTGATACAAGCAAGTTAAAAAGTGGCCTTTGACTTTCCTCATTATTTATTTACCATATCTAGAGCTAGAAAATGTTCGAAATAAAGGAGTTGAAGGTACTCACAGCGAATGCAGCCAAAGAATCATAAGACATGCCCACCAACCAGCCTTTTCCAAATAGTACTATCTCTCAATTTAAACGGACTTCTCTGAAAAGATGCTATTTGAAAAGCCTGGGGTATTGATATGAATCTGACCCCCGTGCATTCTGGATATTTGGAACTATTTAAATGGGAGGGAACAGTTGCAGTGAACCTTTATTTAGTGAATAAAAGTTTAAAGCCAAAGGTTATTTATGGTTCTGCAGAGATGGGACCTGAATGGCTATTTACGAGCACGTGATTCCAATAAACTTTGTTTTATGGCTTGAGAGTTGACAAGCCAAAATATAATTCCCACCATAAATTAGGTTAAGAGCATCCAAGTGCAGATGCTTGGTTCCTGGAGCAGCGATAGGAAAGGGAGAGGCTCCCGCTAGCGCCGGGCTCAGAAGGAGGCCGCTCTGCTCTCAGCTCCCTGCCCACTGGGAGAGAGAACCAGTAAGTGATTGACTACTTTTTCCAGAACAGCTCCAGGGGTGGGGGGTTTCTCTGCCTCTCATATCCACCTGGGGTGGGAAGAAGTCCCATTAAAGTAATTTCTAATTTTATCCTAAACTTTAACAAATAGAGGGGTAGTCCCTGTTTTCTCCCCTCCCTCTGGACACAGAAAGTTGGGAATTGAGAGTTACCACTTCACAACAGGGTCTTTCTTCTCTATATGGAGCATCTGTTTTAGAAGTGAAGTAAGACAGTGGTGGTCTAGGTGGAAAGGATGAGGATGGAGTTGGCTTTGACTCTCAGATTTCTCAGAGAAGATTGCCAGCCTAGAATAGGACTGGAGGAGACTGAAAACTTAAAAAGCTGGACATCAGTCTCTGTGATGACTACTGCTTTGTAAGGTTGCTTTGTGGTTTCTCCAGCAGCAATGCTGACAAAATGATGCCCCATCCACAGAGCTGGATAACAATCTAAAGCATTGCCATTTACTTTGAAACCCATTGATTTTCCTCCTCCAGGGTTATCATTTGGGTCTTCATCTCCCTTGGAAATTGCTCTTTGTTTTGAATTGGAGCATAAGTGGGAAGGCAAGTGCCAGTATTGCCTGGTCCTTCTTTGGGAAAGAGAAGACAGGTTTGGGGGATACTAGTTTGGGAGGGTACTAGTTTAGGAGTTTGAGAACCAGTCTGAAACTGGAAAAAAGGGCTGAATTGCTCTCAGCACCAGACAGACTGGAAGCTGGGGACAGATGCAGCGACTGCCCCCTACCCAGTGGACCTGCGCCCACCCAGCCTATTCTGCATAAGGAAACACACAAAGGCCCATTTTCTCCTCGCTTCCCGTGTTCCCACTGGGGAAACCCTGTTACAAGCAGCCAGAGTCAGGCCAAACAACCAGTCAGGTTTTGCCCAAGGGTACATGGAAGGGGGGAGGTGATGTGGTCCATACTCTCCTACTCCGTGGATCTGCCCTTGGGGACTGCGGTCTGCGCTCCGCGGAGAACTTGGCGCAGTTCCTGGGGGCGGGCAGCCGAAGCGGGGAGGTCTGGGCATTGGTGGGGTGTCTGGGCCTTGTCATTTTCCTGTGTATCATCGATGTCTGCCTTATTGTCCTGTGGAATTTAAGTGACCCCCGTTTTTACTGCAACAGGTTCGGGACCAGGAGAGACCGCCGCTGTGAGTACCTTCCCGTTTTCTGGGAATCGCGGAGGCGGTGTTGCTGGCTGGGGAGGTGGTGGGCCAGGGCCGCGCCCGGGAGTGGGCGGGTGGGTGGACGGCCCGGCCCCTGGCCTGCCGAGGGGAGGGGGCTCGCTTTGGGGGTGGAGGCTCCTGGGAAGATTTTTGGGGCCTAGCTCAGTTGCCTAACTAAGGGAACGTGCCACGCGGGCTTTGACCCACATCTTCTTGGGCCTCGCTGGACCTTCCGGCCTTCCCGGGGCTTCCCTGCGCGCACAGGTGCAGCTCCGGCGGAGTCCGCTTCAGCTCAGAGCTTGCAGCTAATGAGCAGCGCGCCCTATTAAGTTGCGGCTAGCATCGCCTTCTGCTAGAACCAACCTGCCTGCCAAATGCCCAGGCAACGCGATCTGCCTCAGCAGCCCAGCCCAACTTAACCTGGTCCCGCCGGGACCAACCTTCTCTTGTTTTTTTATAAAGAGAAGAAAGAAAAAGAGACGAAGCAAACAAACAAAAACCCACTCTTTGGCTGTGTTGAGTGGGCAAGCTTCCGGGAAGGGCTGCGGATTCTCAGCTCAGATGGAAGTCCCTCCTCAGCCCTCCCCCGCCCCCAGCCTCAGCAGTAAGGGGTCTGGGTTGGGGACACGGGCTGAGTAAGGAGGGAGGAATATGCCAGTCTCGTCCACCTCCGATTTTCTGTAGCTGCAATTGGAAAAATTTTGTGCCAAAGCCGCTGGTGTTGCAGGAAAATGAGGGGGAGAGTGGCTGGGAGGGGTGAGTGGGGGGGGGCATAGATTTTGGGGGTCCTGGGCTCAGAAGTTGGATCTTTCTGAGTTGCATGTGCCACAGAAGAAAGGTACATATCTGAGGAAGCTTCAGGAAGACAGCCTCATTAAGATCAAGGTAGTGGCTCAAGGATCAAGGTAGTGGTTCAAGAGTCAAGGTGAAAAAAAGTAGCCCCTCCCTCACTGCAAAATAGAGATGGTTTTATTTTAATGAGCGAAGGAATATTCGAGGGCTATAGGAAGCAGGCACCCTCCCTCTCCGGTGAGTCACCCTCTCTCCAGGGTCCTAGAAGCTGGGACTTGACTCTGGGCCAGGTTTCTTTGCCCTACAGGCTGGGGAGCCCAGTCAGCTCCCTCCCTGGGGGTTACGCTAACTGGACAAGTGGAGATTTCACCCAGAACATAGTTTCCCTGTACAACCACGCTGGCTTGAGTGAAATGGCTCTGGCTCCAGGCTGGAAAGTCTGGCATCCTCAGGACCCTCTTGTCTTGCCCCCTTTCTGCAGTTGCCCTGGCTCTTGGGTGCTTATCTCTGCTGATGCTCCTTGCTTAAAAACCCACATTTGGCACCCTCTAGCTAAACACAGCACAAAAACCGGACATCAAAGCATTTGTATGAGCAGTGGTGCGGGAGGTGAATATTTAACGCTTTTGTTCATCAATAACTCATTGGCTTTGACCTGTCTGAACAAGTCGAGCAATAAGGTGAAATGCAGGTCACAGCGTCTAACAAATATGAAAATGTGTACCCTCACTGTTTCCCCACCCGACCCAGCAGGCTCCCCCAATTTGCCTGGATAAAGCCTAGACCCAGTGTCCCCAAGATGGGGAGTGTGGGGGAGCATTTGGCGTTGGGGATAGTTGGGGGGAATCTCCCTGGGACAAGGGACGTAGGCTTGGGCAGCCTCAGAGCTCTTGTTAGAATTGGCACCAGGAAATCCCTACAAAATCGCTAAAGCACTGGAATCAACGGATTGGGGTGGGGGGAGTGTGCAAAGTGCACTGTAGAAGCAGGCAGCCAGTTTTGCCCGGCTGGGGGGCAGAGGGGAGTCCCCCTGCTCCGCCCCACCAGGCCAAAACAAATTTTTGAAACATGAGTGGAAAAACAAAACAATAAAAAAACATTTTAACACCTCTGCCCTACATTCGGGGATCCGAAAGCCCCACTCAAGCCTGAGCATCTCTCTGCCCCCGAAATTCATCCGGGCCTTCGGCGCATCTGTGCTCTTGGTGCCCTGAATGGAAGGGTGAGCCCCAGACAGCGCTGAAGCGCTGGGGCAGGCACGCAATTCGTGAACTTTTGTACTCTTGTGTGCTGCTGTCGGCAAAGCAAAAATAATGAAACTTTGTGATATGTTTGTAAATGATTTTGAATGACCCCTCACCCTGCCCTTCACCATTAGTGCACTGGCCGCAGCCCAGGGCAGCTTGGTGTCTGCAAGCAGCGCCTGCCTCGGGGGTCTGCAGCAGCAGCAGCAGGACGGAGAGGCCAGCCGGGCTCAGGGCCCAGGAAGGTAAAAGCGGGACTCTTGAAGAACTAGCTTTTTCAGCCAACCTGGCTCGCCCCGGCAATAGAAAAAACTAGTGCATGGAGGATATTCCCCTCTTGCCTTTCTTTCGTCACTGAGGGCATTTGCTCCTTTCTGGAAAATCCCACTTGATAAGGGGGGAGGATAGTGGATTTGGAGAAAGAGGAATAATAAAACTGCCATTTCTAGGGTGAATTTTTTTTTTCCCTAAGAAGACTGTTCTGGCGCCCTGGCTGCTTGGTAACCCCAGCCCTAGTAAAAGGGTGGGGAACTCATTGCTGCAAATTGCCACCAAGCCCTTCAGGCTACCTGAACCATCTTTGAAAATGCCAGTGGCTGTGTCGGGCTGGTGGTGGCTCCGAAGAAGAGGCCAAGGCTAGCAGCGGTCTGGGTACCCAATTTGGGTGGAACTTGAAAGTAGTAACGTTGTCTATATATACCCTGTAGAACCGAATTTGTGTGGTATCCACATAGTCACAGATTCGATTCTAGGGGAATATATGGTCGATGCAAAAACTTCACTTTTCTCCAAAATAGCCTGAGTCAGAAGGAGAGGCCAGAAACAGCCGGGGCGGGTCAACCACCTCTTTCTCTTTTATTACGTTGGACTCCAGGATGATCAGAGGATCGACTGAGCCTGGTGACACTGAGCACCCTTTTCTTCAAGAAGCACCTCACCTTTATACAGAGGCTCCTGTGTAACCCCCTAATTGGTTGCAGGAATTCGGAGCTAAAGGGCTAGGTTTTGGAGGACTGCAGAGTGCAGTAGGAAGCCAGGTAGCCCCAGTTCTGCCCTCAAGGATAATGAGGTTGAAGGGTGCCCCACGAGGGGCTCACTGGCCTTTGAGTGCCCTGTGAGAAGGAGGAGAGCTGGAAAGAAGGAGTGCAGAGTGCTTTTGGGATCCGTTTGGGTGGTGGGGTGGAGTGCCCTCGCCATCTTCCTGGGCATACCTCTCAGCTTCACAGGCTGAGGCAGTGGGAACCTCTTGCCATACCTGCAAGGCCTGGCTTTTGCTAGAATTACCCCAGCGTGGGCACTCCTCGAAAGCTGGGCGGTTACTCATTGCCTAAGTTGATTCAGGCCAGCCAGATTGTAGTAACTTTTGGGTGACCCTGAGGAAGACAAAGCCGGGACGGAGCCTTTGTATGGCAGTCCTGGTTCCCGCGGCGGGGCTGGCGGGAGCTCTGCCTGCTGGGGTATTCTGCCCAACTCGGAGCTGCCTCACCCACCTGCCTTTTGGTGCCTACACTACAACAGATATTCGGATTCAGTCCACTTTGAGCTGTGCCCACTTTGGGGGGCTGTTTTCTGGCGGGTTGGTGAGTGGAGAGGACACTGGAGGTTAGCAAAGTCAGTGGCAGACAAAAGCTGGAATTATTTTCAGGAGGATGAGAGTGCTGAGGGTTAGAAGTACATTAACATCTCCGAGAGCCCTCGAATGTGCCACAGCGAGTCACTTGATTACACGTATGTTATTTAGTTAAATTTGTGAAAATTATGAGATGCTCACCAACCCGGTGATAAACTCGCTCCCTCGCTATTGGCTGGCCTGGTCACATGGCCGCCAACTTTATTCAGTTGACAGCAAGTAGGAGGGCCCTATGGAAGGAGAAAAAAAGACAACACGAGAAAAATTAGTATTTTCTACCTTCGGAAATTAATGGCCATGAGTTCGTATATGGTGAACTCCAAGTATGTGGACCCCAAGTTCCCTCCCTGCGAGGAATATTTGCAGGGCGGCTACCTAGGCGAGCAGGGAGCCGACTACTACGGCGGCGGCGGCGCACCGGGTGCCGACTTCCAGCCCCCAGGGCTCTATCCGCGGCCCGACTTCGGTGAGCAGAGCTTCGGAGGCGGCGGCCCGGGCCCGGGCTCCGCGCTGCCCACGAGGGGTCACGCGCAAGAACCAGCAGGCCACTACGGCGCCCCAGGAGAGCCGTGCCCCGCGCCCCCTGCGCCCCCGCCCGCGCCCCTGCCAGGCGCCCGGGCCTGCAGCCAGCCGGGCGGCCCCAAGCAGCCGCCCCCAGGGACGGCACTCAAGCAGCCGGCTGTGGTCTACCCCTGGATGAAGAAGGTGCACGTGAATTCCGGTAAGGCGCGGGCCCCGCGACCTCTCAGCCCTCACCCCAGCCCAGCGGCCTGGGCGCCGGGAGGGGGTGCGGGTGGGTGTGGGCGCGTGGGGCTTCAGTGGGCACCTCAGTTACTCTCTCCATAAATTTTTACAGCTAAGGGAGCAGGCCAGGACCATGTGGCTGGCTGCAAGTCTGTGGGCAAAAAGGGGGTGGAGATGGGGGAGGAGGATTCCATTTTCAGAGCAGAGGCTCCACGGTGGAGAGAAATGGGGAGAGAAATGGGGGCTTTCCAAAATGCTTGGAAATTCCGGAGCTTTCGGTGGGCCGGGGAGATGGGAGCGCAGTTGGGGATCCCCGCCTGCCAGCGTGGGGGAGTGGGTTGGTGTGATGAGGTGGTAGGAGCGAGCGTGTGTGCTGGGGGAGAGGGCGGGAGGGAGGGAGGGAGAGCGGCTGGGAGCGCTGGGAGGGCCTGGGGCGCGCCAGGAAGTGAGCGCGTTGGCCAGGGGCCTAACTAGTGGCCAGGCGCTGACCTGACCGTGCGGTCTGTTTTGTCTCTCAGTGAACCCCAACTACACCGGCGGGGAGCCCAAGCGGTCCCGGACAGCCTACACCCGGCAGCAAGTCCTAGAACTGGAAAAGGAATTTCATTTTAACAGGTATCTGACGCGGCGCCGTCGGATTGAAATCGCTCACACCTTGTGTCTGTCTGAGCGCCAGATCAAGATCTGGTTCCAGAACCGGAGGATGAAGTGGAAAAAAGACCACAAGCTGCCCAACACCAAAGGCAGGTCCTCGTCCTCCTCGTCCTCCTGCTCCTCCTCGGCTGCCCCCGGCCAGCATTTGCAGCCATTGGCCAAGGACCACCACACGGACCTGACGACCTTGTAGAAGTGGGGACCCTGGGCCCATCCCTCCCTGTGCTCCCGGCTGAGCCGAAGCTGCGGGGGCAGGCCCGGCCAGCTGTCACCTCGCTGGGCTCTAAGGTACTGTAGGGTGGACCTGGGACGTGCAGGCCGTCCTTGGACTAGGTTAGCATCCTGCCTGAGGGCAGCCCCCTACCTGGAGCGGGTAAGGGGGTGGGAGGGGGATGGGATTCTCTCTCTAAGTATATTACCGTATGGCAGGAGCTGCTGAGAACATAAAACTTTGGCGAGTCATTAAACTCATGAAAATCTCCGCTGTTGGATTTTGAATTTACAAATGAAGGTTGAATGCTTTACCCCAGTGTGAATTTGAACATCCTCCCCCACCCCACCCCTGCTGGGATGCTGTGGTTTTATTATGTGGGGAGTTAACGCAGCAGGTTAGCCACCCCTGTGCTAGGTGCTTTCAGTGGAAGCAGGAGAGCTGTGCCAGGATTTCTGAACTTTCTGGTGGTCTAGATAATTTCCAGTGTGAGGTTATATATATTGTTCCCACTGGCCCTGCCCAAAGAAACGAGTCTAAGAAGGAAGTGGAAACGGGTTGTTTTATGTTTAGATTATGTTTGCTTAAATATTTATTTGTTGGGGAAAGAGATACAGAAATAACTGACATCTTAATGCCAAAAACCTTAAGATGGTGAAAGGGTCCAAATTTCAGGGAACAGAATCAGAGATGTGTGGATTTACTTCAGGCTGTAACTGGCATTTTGAACCCCACCTTCCTCCCCATTCCCCTGAAATGTGTGTAGGGGTCCTTAACTCTTCTAGAGGGAAGCAAAGAGTCCACTCTGAGTTGCATTCTTGAAAATATATTTCCACATGTGCTTTTTTCAGCACTGTGCTAAATCAGTGTTGAAGGTTGTTAAAGGAAAGGAAAAAAAGAAAGAAAGAAACAAATGGTCCAGCATTTTCCTTCTGGGGAAAGAAAACAAAACCTCTGTTCTGGGTCATTTGATAATGACCGAATTTTCTCTTCCAACTGGATTCCAAATGCCCAAATAGCCCATCTAGCAATATTTTATAAGAACTGGGGTATGGTCTATTTGGGAGAAGGGGGTGAGCAGTGGGAAGAAAGTGGGAAGTAGAGGAAGTCTTACTTTAAAAAGGAAAAAAACAAAAACAAACTAATTGACTCTAGAAGTCCACGAAAGTTGGTCTTTGAGTATTTTCCCCTGAAGTTTTTATTTTTAAAACAGACCTTACGGAAGTTTTTCTCAATCCATTAGTTAGAAGCAGAAATTGTAAAAGTACAAAAGTTTACAGGCCCTCTCCCTTGCCTTGAGGATAGTGGTTTAAAACAATCGTTCTCAAACAGCAGGAGAGATATTTTTTAGTCATTTTTCTTATGCCTTGCCTGGGGAAGGTTCAAAGCTCATTTTTCTAAAATGTTGACCCGTAGGGATAAGGGGAAAGAGTCAAAGGTAATGACCAGAGTTTATATACTCAAAGGAAACAGGCTTCGAAAGTTTAAACCCCGAAGCCTTGGACTCCAAAAAGAAAACCCCAGGTTGTAGCTATCAAAAAGTGACAAAAGCGGGGAGGGCTAGAGGGTGAGCTTGAAAGAGAGACTCAGAATTGGGTGTGTTTTTTTTCAGTGCTTCTGAACACTTTAGTAGGTTTCAGTGGTAATTAAAAATACATTTAAGTGTAGGGATAAGAAAAGATTTTCTCTGCAGCCATGTTCTTTGGTTCAGTGTCTCCTGAGAATTGAGGGCAGGTATTCATTGGAGTCCCTAGGCTGAAATTCCACTTCTCTAAAGTATCTTCCAAGCCTTGGTCTTTTGTATTAGACCCTGGGGACAGCTCTTTGTTCCTCTTTGGGGTGAGCCTGGCTCTCAGACTTGCACATGGCAATACTTGAATATCGGCACGTCGGGATATTAAAGATGGATATTCCTGCATTATTCACATCATTGTTTCTATGACAAAAAGCACAGAGTTCATACATAGTCAAGATGTCTTTTTTCTGACACCCTCACGTTGAGAAGCTGAAAAGGTATTTTACTGAAGTTCGGGGCTAAATTACAGAATCAGGTTCACCCAGAGGACAAATTTTCTATTCGATTAGCTGTATTTCAGCCGGGAGGACTGACCTCTAAACCCTTAACCTTTTGGACTCTAACTACCCTTCTCTTCTTTTTTTCCCTCCTCTAACATGGAGAGTGGTCTTTGGATGTACCAGTTGAAAAGAGCAGTTATCCTTGGACAAGTTGGAAAGCTGCTAAGATTCTTTCTTAAAATCCAGATCTGTGAATACATTTAACTTCTCCTTGGGAGGGGGTAAAAGTATGTTTTGACAACAACCAACTACTATACAGGGGTGGGCAAAAGTAGGTTTACAGTATAATACAACTAAGTGATACAATAATAATAATACAAGAATAAATTCTATTCCTCATACTTACAACTGTAAGCCTACTTTTGCCTACCCTGTATATTGTAGAGATTATTTATAGATTGCCTCTTCCCAAAAGTTCAGGTTACTTAACCCAGCTTTAGGCCAAATGCCAAAACTACTTAAACACCTTCACCCCTGTCCCAATAGAAAGCCAAGAGGAAAGTTTTGAAGAAGAAAATCCAAGCTCATTCTCAAACACAGCCCCATTACTTAGGAAAGTAATTTAATCAGAGAAACAGCTTCTTTGTTTATAAGTCCTCAGCTCTCCTCAGCTTCCAGGAATTGCCTTTTGAAATGTTAATTTAGCCTGGTTGGCCCAGAGGGCAGCCCACGACCCTGAGGTCCTAACTGGACCTCAGCATCCATTTGGGCCCACAGAAGTGGGGCAGGGAAGAAGCAGTCCACCCCCCCACAAACCCCCCAAGCCACCTAGGACAGGGAAGGAAATGAGTTTCCATCTGGGAACGTGCTCGAAAGAAAGCTGGATGTAGAAAGGCTCAGTGCCCATTTGCTTTTATTTGTTTCCACTTTGTTCCCCCAAATATGAGCCAGAAGTGTTTGTTTTGGTGGTGGTGTTTTTTAAAGCTGTGTTGGGGTTGTGACTAGGGGAATGAAGTATTTGCTGAGGACATTGCTCCTTGAACTCCCATCTCACTTTGTACATTGCAGCCTTTTGTTGGGAGATGACATTGTCAGTCAGCCCATGGTGTTTGTTCACACAAGATGCTTTTAAAATAGAATTCACCAATGTTCTGCTGCCACTGATTAAAGTATTATTTATACTAATTGTTGCCTGTAGTTTTGATGTAATTCATTAATCTATATTTGAAATAAAAGGTATAGCGAAATCTCCCTCCTGTTTGGTACCTCCACAGAAGCATTCTTCATTAAGTCTTCTGACAGCTAACATTCAATATAAACTCTTTTTTATTTTCTGAAATGTGCTTGACATATGAAGGTTAAACTGTGTATGGCTTAGCAATTCTATTATTACACCCCCCATACATACATACGTACATACATACTGCCAATTTGGCCACCATATTTTGTGAGCATTGGGAAGTCTGGGGTTGAATTCAGGCTGCTGGGTGGTGGACATCATTTTTGAAAGGAAAACAAATTACTGGCCTAAAAGAATGCTCCAGGTTGGCTTTCTTTGTGGCCCCAATCAGCCCCAGACCTCTTCAGTTTCTGTTTGTGACGTGGTGAGTGAGAGATGTCCCCACCCCACCCCACACCCAACTCTAAGAGAGGGTGTATGGTGTTGGGTTCTGAGCCAAGCTGGGACTGACCGGTGGCTGCTCCGACCTGACCCCTCTGGCCTCCAGTCTTGGGCTCCTTCTACTTTTCTGGTGGGACTCAACCCTAGTGGGGCCTCTAGCACCTGCCCCTCCTTACCCCCAGCGCCCCCTCGCCTTCCAGACGACAATAAACACGCCCCACTCTCAAAGTGGCCTGCGCTATTTTTATCACGAGGGCTTTTTTATGTTTTTGCCTCTCCTAGAAAAGGGGCGAAGACAGCAGTTGCAAAGTAGATGGGGGTGGGGGGTGGGGGACTTGCTTGAGACAGGAAATGAGCCGAATGCGTAAAATCAGACATGTGTCCTTAATATATGGAAGCGCTCGCCCAGACGCGTGGACATGTGTATTTATAAGTGCGCAGACAGAAGTTTAAATATTCAGACACGTTCTATGATGGTCCTTTGCCTGTCTTCTGGCTAATGGCTCCTCCTGTGCCCACCAATACATCAATAGGGCTGTGTGTGCAGCCGCGGGCTGGGACGAGGAGGAAGCGAGCGCACAGCGCAGCCCGCTGGAGTGCAGTACGGTAACCCGGCCCCTCCGCGGGCAGCCGGCGCCTCCCGCCGCCCGCCATGTTGGGGAGCCCTCCCTGCCCCCCACGCCGGGCTGGCGGCCCCGGCTCGCTGGCAGCTGGGGGAGGGCCTTTCATAACCCGGAGAATTTTCAAAGTGCGAGGAAGATGATAAGAATAGATTTCTACAAGTCCCGACCACGTGATTGGCGAAATAATTAATTCAGCGCGTCCCTTAAGAAACACGGAGTCGTCATTAATCTGCCACGCAAAGGGCTCTCTCCGACTTGGAAAGTGCAGGCATCCCACGAATATCACCCGCCCCAGGCCCCGCGCGGCGCCCCGGCCTCCACCCGGGCCCAGTGGAGGGCGCGGGAGCGCAGCCGGCAGGTAAATATTTCGGCGACTTTTATTTCTTCAGATTTAAATCCTTAATGAATTTAGCTGTCAGGGCCGCTGACAAATAGTTCCCTTTGCTTCCTGATTTGGAACTGCGTGCTGGCGAGTTGTTAGTGGCTTGGATGGTGACCTTTGGTCCAGCAAAGGTTTGCACTTATGAAAAATTACAGAGAAAGAGAGAGAGAGAAAGAGAGAGAGAGAGAGAGAGAGAGAGAGAGAGAGAGAGAGAGAGAGAGAGAAGAGAGAGAGAGAGAGAGAGAGGAGGACCTCGGGGCGAGGGTGCTGGGGCTGCAGGGAGACAGCAGGAGCTGTGAAGCCCGCCGGGCTGGGGGATGCGCCGGGCGCACGCGGCCGAAGTTGCCCGGTCGCCTGTGTCTACCGGGAACAATAGTCGCTGTCACGGCATCTGCCGCCTATTCTTAAACCGGTGAGAAAAGGCCCCGGCCCTCTTTTCAAACGAGGGTCGTAAATTTTTCTTTGCGTCATAATAGGAGGCTATAAAATCGAGTTGAAATTTTACCCCAGGCAGGTTTTAACCAACAGATAATGATTTCCGAGCTGATTCTCCCACTGCCCGCCCTCCCCAGCGAGGCTGTGCTGCTTCTGTCAGCCCAGCAAGGAGTTTTACCTTCTTCCCCTTTATTTTGGTATTTATAAGTTTTGGGGAAAGATATAAAATAAAGGGGGGGGGGAAGAAGTCCTTGCCTCAGAAGTGGGAGACCCTGGGGTGAGTGGACATCTGGGGGAAGGGTGTGCAGGAGAGGCCAGGGCAGATGCAGAGGCTGCATCTCCTACTTGCTCCCATTTCAGTCCTTTTCCTTCTGTACACCGAGGAGATTCCCAGACCCACTCCGCTCCCATCTCACACCCAGCTTGCGCGGGACATTCGGGCTGTGGGCAGCACACTTTCCTCTTCCAGCTCAAAAATCCCCAAATCCTTCCAGGATGCCGGGGAGGACAGCCTCTTTATTTACCTCCTCCCCCGTGGCTTTGAGGGTAATTTCTATGAGCAGAGGCTGGCTGAGTTTGGTGGTTGTTTGGGAACTGGATGTGTCTTGATTTCTTTTTTTGGTGTATGTATATTTCCCTATCAGACAGAGACAAAGTTTCCTCCCTTATGAATTATACATTCAAACAATAACACATTAATTCAATTATTCAAAGATGACAAATGTTTATGTGCTTTGCAAGCGACTCCAGTGCAGATTCCGGGTGCTTTCTCAGAGTTGCTCACTTTTTTATCAATGAGAATTGGCTCCCTTCCCACCCCAACCCCACCCATTCTAACCCACCTCCACATCTCCTGGTAGGCCAGGAGAGGGAACCCCCTCCCCCCCCACACACACACAAAACCTCCCTAGTCCCGCTGGCAGCCTGGCAGCCAACAGCCTCCCAAGGCCCCGGCTTGGCGGGCACCGGCCCGGGCTATTTTATCAGTGTGACAATTGCCCGGGTTGGTGTGATAAATCATCGTAAGTAATTCCTGAAAGGGTGCGAGGCTGTTGGGGGCCGGGCGAGGACTGTAAATCTTTCCGGTTTATTGCTCTATGAACATATGCTCCGATTGAAGAAGGCTTAGATCCTTTCCTGGAGACAAATTCCCCGCAAAGGGGCCCCCTTCTTTGGCTGGAGATTAACACTTGCTTCAGCCGGCTGCGCGCCCCGGTGGAAGGCTAGGGGGCGGGGTCCTCTGGGCGGGGGTGGAATGGGGCACCCACGGTCTGGCTCCAGAAGGGGTCCGGAGTGGGCCTCCAGCCAGGCCCGGCCAGGTGAACAAAAGGAGGGGCCGGCTGTCATGCCTGGCGGCTGGAGCCTCGACCTGCCTTCTGGGACTTTCCCAGGCCTCTGGAATGGGGGTGTGGAGGACCTTACCCCCTTTATTCCCGGCTCTTCCGAGACCTTGCAAACGGTGGCGCCGGGGCCCACGGCCGCCGAGAAGCAGAGCTGGCCGCGAAAGCGAGACTTCGAGAAATGGCTGGAGACGCCGCATGGGGTGGGGTTCCGTGGCGAGGGCCAGGCTGGGGGCGGGGGGCGGGTGGCAAGGGGGCTCGCGGGCAGGCAGGAGCCAGAAGCCAGCCGCAGGCTCCTGGCCAGCGGGGAGCTTAACTCCTCTGAGCGCAGGCAGAATTGCTACCTTACAGTTCACCCAACCACCAGAGGAGAGCCGGGAACCCGTCCTGATTGCATCTTCCTAAAACCCAAGTGTCCTCCTCTCCCCTCTGGCCCGCGCCTTCTGGGAGGCGCCGCAGGAAGCGGGAAGGCACGGCCTGACAGTCGCCGTTCCTGCAGAATCCGCGGGCCCTGCCCGGATCCGGCGGCGCGCAGGCCGCGGCAATCGGCAGCCCGGCGCCTCGCCTGCTTCGCCGCGCACCACCCGGGTGGAGAGAGCGCGGTGCGGCGTGGAGGCCGCGCCGGATCCCGGCCGGCGGAGTAGGCGCCTGCTCCGGCTCGGAAGTGGCAGCTCGTCTGCCGCGTCAGTGAGCAGAGCCCAGGCCCCAACCCGCGGTGACCTGGTGGTTGCGGGGAGGTGACGGCTGGTCTGTGAGCTGGAGGCTCCTGCCTTAAGGCCTCACCCTGCGCGGTGCCACAACGCAATCGCCTCGCCCAGGACAGGGGAGAGCGGTGGGAGCCTGAGAATGCGGGCCACTCGGCGCAGACCGTGCGGGGAGCCCGGGAACCCTGAGCATCTAATGCACCAGCCGCCCCAGAGAAGTCTCTAAGACAGGCCTCCAAGTTGCCATCCCTTCTTGTGGACGGCCGGCCCAGGGTCGGAGGTCGTGGGAGGAGACTCCCAGCGCCCCCAGTCCACTGTCATCAGCCGAGCTGGGACTAGGTCTTTCCCGAGCAGAGAGATGGGTGGGAGCTTTCCTTCAAACTCTAACCCACCCATGTCTTCCCCCCCGGGAAGGGGTCCGGATCCCACGCCTCCTGCCCCTCCGCTCAGACCCCAGGCCTGGCTGCGCTCCGGGGCTGGATGGTGTGAAAGTTTCAGCCTCAATCAGTGCAATCTTCACTCCGGGTCACGTGAACAAATATGCTCGCATTTGAAGGCAGCGTCTGTATTTGTGGGCTATGAGGGGGTTTCCGGGGCTCTCTCCAAATACAGAAAGGACCGTATTCTGAAAGCAAAACAGACCCCCAGCTCTGGGGGGCCTGGGAGGGCTGGGCAGGAACCCAGGAGTGGGTGGAGGCGCGGGTAGCCACTGCTCTGGGCCTGGGAGCGGACAAGCTGGCGGGGAGGACCGATGGGTGCGCAGTGCAAGCGAAGCCAGCTCGGGGACTAAGAACTCGTTCCTCCTGCGTTTATTGGTAGTTGAACCTCAGCCTGGTTCCGTTCTACCGGGAATTCCATGTGCCTGGGTATATGGCCGCGTCAGCGAGCACGCAAGACCAGGGTTGGGACAGTGTTGTCTGCAGACAAAGGGGGAAGGCTAGCTCTGCCCCCCACTGGCGCCTGCTCTGAGGCCGAGGACACCGGGTTTATGATAAATTGGGATCCAGGTAAGCAATTGCATGACAAAATGAAAATCTTTGGGCACCGGGCTGCTTGCTGCCCTGAACGGGATACTAAATATGATTTATTTTGTGTAATCTGTGATCTTGATTATTGCCAATTGGTGAGGCAGCCCGCGTAGACCTAGATACACTTCTACATATACATCGAGGACGGGTGATTAATCGTAACAAGGCGCGCTTTGTGGGAATGCTCCCCGCCTACCCAAAGGTTAGGAGGACACACTACCTTGACAGACTTGGAGGGTGGCGGTGGTGGTGGCCTGGGGTGGGGGAAAGGAAAGTGGCAGTTTGAAGAGAGGGTCAGTGAGGGGGTTGGGTTTTTGAAGGAAGTATTTTGGGGGTAAAAGTGCAGTTATGAGAATGGGCTGAAAATGAATAAAAAGAAACTTTTTTTACACTGTCACTGCCAAAGTAAGATGGAGCATCATATTAATTCCGTGTCTTGGGCTGCCCGGTTGGGCGCAGGCAGGTTGATTTATATGTATTTAAAATAAAGTCCGCATCCAGCCAGCTCCCTGCATTGTTCTGGGCGCTAGCTCCACATACAGACGCCTTTATCTTGCTCTTGGCTTATTATTTTTCTTGGAAGGTAAAAGTGTCACTCAAGATTATCTCCCCAAATTCAAGAGAACCCCCAAACTACCCAGAAGAGTTTGGGAGGCTCCTCCATAATCCCCTCACTAATCTAAGGTTTGGACTGCAAGAGTGGCAAAGAAAAGGGTTAGGACTTCTGGGTCCTTCTCCCCAAAGAACCAGGAATGAAAGCTAAATTGTATTTTGACTCCAGTGTCCCATCCATCCTGTCGTTTACTATGTCGTGTGGCTGCTGGCTGAGGGAGGACAGGGCAATCCATCCAGGGTCTCTCCCAGGGGCCAAAGCCTGAGTCAGCAGCGTTCTGAGTCCGAGTGAAGGGCTCCATGCTCCTGGGAAGCCATGGGGCCAGGTCCCAGATGGGGCTTCTGTAGAAAGGGACCCAGAAAGCAAGGAGCACTCCCTTCTTCCAGGTTGTGACTGGACACCCTCAGGAGGGGGACCAACTGGTAGAGGCATTGCCTTGAGTGGAGAGGGGTAAAGTTGTTTTGTCAATTGCCTGTGGTTGGCTCCATCAGAAGTTAAAGTCACTGGACATTTTTCTTCGCTTGCTGCCTTGGAGCTGCGCGCCTGCCAACTTAGTCAGCTGAATCCAATTACGACAAGCGGCATTTCATTTGGCCCCATGGAGCACTCACTTATAACTTCCCGAAAATTTCAATAATCCGCACCCTACTGTACAGGCTCCCCGATCCTAAAGACTTTTCCGTGGTACTGGTGAGGGATGGGGTATAGGGCCGGGGCTGCCTGAGACTAGCTCCTCAATGACAGTCTCAGATGGAGTTCCCTCCCCCGCTCCCCCAGTTTCTGGCTGTGGAAAGGGTACTTGAGCTGGTGGCCCAGAGCCAGCCATGTTAAGCCTGCAATTCTGGACAAGCAGGATCTGAAGTCCGTTGGTGCTGAATGGTGGGTGGTTTGGGGAGGCAGCGCAGGAGAAGGTGGTAGGGGCTCTGGACTGCCTACCTTTGGCTGCCTTGGGGTCCTCTTTACTTTCCTCAAGCCTCTTGCACCCAGAGAGCAAAGCCCACCCCTGAGCGTCCAGGAGCAAACTCACCCTGTTCCGTGGCTGAGAAACAAAATCTAGCTATCTGCATCCGGAGATCGTGGCCAAGGGGGCCTCCCAGTTTAGCCCTCCTACTTTTAAAGAACCTTTTTTTAAACAATAAAAAAACAAAAAACAAGCAGCAAAAGTTGACATCTGCCCACGTGAATGTCTCATGTAAAGCAGCTTTGGGATTCTCTGGTCCGGTTGGGTCGGTGGCCCGAGTGCATCGAGCCTCCATTGCGTAGCCTCTGGCCGGCCGGCAGGGAGGAACCCCTGGATCCCAGCCGGCTGGGAAGCTGAAGTCCAGGCGTGATGTTAGGATCTCTACCGGGCCAGGATTTCTTCGAGGCGCTTCCGTTGGGTGTTCATTAAGGGTGAGTTATTACCGCGTGAGCCAAAGGTCACTTCAAAGGCTTATGGCTTTGCGCTCCGGTCTTTAGAAGGGCCCGGGATGCTTTGTGTGGGGCTTTCCCAGCGCGGTTTAGTGTTTGCAAACTAGTGAGTCGACAAATTGCACAGGGCAGATGCAAGAGGGGGGATTGTCTCTACTTTCACCTGATGGGGGCAGGTACTCGCTGAATGCCTGGCAGTGGTGTGCAGTACCGTCTGTTTTGGGGTGAGGGTGGAAGAGATGTTTGTTTCTTAGTTTGCAGCCTGGACCAGAAGGGTGGTTGGTACTTACTGGAATAAAATAAACTCGGGGAAAGCATCAATATATAACATATAAACAGAGAAACAGTGTCCAGTACCCTCTTCACCGGGGCCCAGCTACATATTCACCGTAATTTTCTGGTGCTGTGCTGTAGTAGCCTCCCTTCCACTCCAGTTCTGCACAGTCCCTCTCTCTTGCTCTTAGAAGGCAGGCTTGGCGGGGTGGGGGGGGGGATATTGGGAAACCTAGATCATTTGGAGCTTGGTTGGAGCAGGAGAGGGCCTGGTTTCCCTGCTCCTCTGACCCACTTGGAACACCCCCTGCCCAAGGGTGTGGTCCTTCCCTCAGGGCCAAATCCCCCTTCTCCCATCCAGCCAAGGAGGTCAGTATTAAAGGCTGCTGGCTCCCGAGGAGCCAACCCAGTTTCTTTTCTGCCTGATAGAAGGTATCTGGAATGGCTGCAGGCACCTTTTACGATAGTCACATTGATTATGACACCCTTCAGGGGGGTAAAGCCTCTGGATATGTAAGTGTAAGAACCAACAGCCACTGAGAGTTTTCCATTGTGTTCCAGATCCGCCTGAACAGACTATCAAAAGAAACCCGAAGAGCCTACAAAAAGAGTTAGAGACAAAAATTGGAGAACACACACACATACACACTCATAGATACAATTGTGGTGAGTGGCATGACTTAAAAAAATAATTTCCACTACGTTTCCATCCGTCCGGCAACTCAAAGTAGCCATCTCAGGATTCATACATCAAGACAACAAAAGGGCGGCTTTGAAGTGGATCACCTCAGTGTGAACTGCAGCCCGTTACATGATAACCGATCATCAGCCTTCAAATTTATGGCGCTTTAATGGGGTGAGCCCAGTGCCTTAAATGCGGGGTGTATTACATACCAAGTTATCTGGGCTAAATAAGAGTGATTTAGAAGGTCCATCCAGGGCTCCCCATAGGTCAGCAGAGGCTCCGGCTGAGAGATCAGGAGAACTTGGGCAGAAAGCTTTGTGGTAAATACATCCCCTCCCCAGCAAACCTGAAAAGGAGTAGCTACAAAATCCCGAAGTAGCAAGGCCCACAGGAAGGAAGAATCATCGCTCAGTTCCAGTGAATTAGGGGGATACCCAGCAAGACTCCTGTCTGCCGGAACGAGATCTGTGGGCTCTCAAGGCCCTGGTTTAGGCAAAACAGGGAGAGGAGACTCAACTCGAACCTAGAAAACAAATGAGACTAACAAAAGCAACCAGCACACCCTCACCTCCCCCTTCTCTTTCAACTTGCACGGACCCGCTCTACCCATCCGTGATTTACGACCACTGAGCGCTAGCCACAGCCCGAGAGGCCGTCCCCTCCCTCCCCAAGCCCCTCGGCCTTTCCTGGGCCGCCGTGGGCCCGCCGGCGCCGGGCCGGCCTCCGAGCGGTCCCTCCTGGCGTCCCGGGCCGCGGCGGGCAGCAGGTCTTCGCCCCGGAGAGGCTGCGCGCTTCCCCTCCCGCGTCGGGCCGCCCCGAGAGCTGCTCCGAGAGGCGGCACCGGCCTCTTTATATAATCACCCTGCTCCGGGCGCGGGCCGGGAAAAGTGCGGAGTAGGGCATTCTTTTGCTGCGCTTCCTCCTACGCGGAGGCTGTTTTCCACTTCTGAAAAGTGCCGGGCCTGGGGAAGTGTTTTTCTTTTCTTTCCTTACTGAAGCGTTTACTGCCGCTGCGCTCGCAGTCATAAATTTTGTTACAAACCACAATGACAGGTGCATTGATATGCACCGTGAGAGCTCCAGCTGCTTAATAACCCCGTCCCCTGGCCGCTGTGAGCGCCTTTTATTTATTCGGTATCATATTAGGTATTGATCTCGGGCAGAATTAAGTGCAGTGAGCAAGTATCTGGATTCAGCTGTTTCGGAGGCGCGGTGGGTGCGGCGGGACAAAGCAGCGCGCCCTGGGGAGCGGTGGTGGGCGCTCAGAGGCTGCAGCCCTTCCCGCTGGGGACCCGTGAGCCCCGCCTGTGGTAGGGCCTCTGGACTAAGTTGGGCAATTCCCTGGGACCTTGAAAAAGGACAAGCCAGACCCCCATTTGGCGCCCCTTTCCCCGGAGGGGCCAAGGATGGTGCAGGCAGGGTTCCGGGGAGGTTGCCCCGCCTGGTTCCCTGGTCTTGGGGCTGAAGGGAAGGAGGAGAGGAAAGGGCAGCTGAGGACCTGGAAGACTGCCCCTCCCCCTACAGGGCTTGTCTTCACCCCAAGGCATTTGGGTCCCGGAGCCCAAATGAGCAGAGATACCAAAGGGCGAGAAAAGAAAGCCTTAAAGAAAAAAGAAAAGAAAAAAAAAGAAGGTGGGGGGTGATCGAAAAGATGAGCCACTGAACAGTTGACCATTGTCCAAGTGATTTATGACCCATTCCTGCTTTTTAGGTTCAAGCAGAGTTCACAAGAAGCAGGGATTTCTGGAAAGAAATAAGCTTTTTTTTGGAAAACAGTTTTGTAACAATATTCTCAGGTTCTGTTTTAAGAGTGGTGGTTTCTTTAGGGTTCTGTATACTTTTTGGTGGTGCAGGGGAGGGGTAAATCCTTCCCATTTATGAGAAGTCCACTGCCCTAGCTTGGGGGGGGGGGATGGACCTTAGGGTGGCCAGTCATTGTGTGGGCCTTGAAATGCCTTAATACAATGAAAACAGAGGACAGACTCTGTGGTTACTCATGAAGCTGCCCAGTATTTGCACTTTGGACGTCTGCACACAGAGTGTTTTCTAGGAATATGCCATAGGAGCAGATATATATGTAAAGCCATCTGTTTCAAAGACCTGGTCGGTTCTTAAAGAAGCAGTTTAGTATGACTGGTCCACCTAGCAAGATAAACTTGATCAACCTAGGAGGCAAGAGGAGGATGTTTTGCTTCCACAGTTGTAAAGGGAATGACAGAGCAGCAGTGATTCTGGTGGTCTCAGTGTCAAATGTGATCATTTTGACATGCAGAGGGCCCAAAGTTTAAGACTGGAAGCAGGATCCCAGGAAAGTACCAAAACTTAAGGAAACCCAGAGTACCTGGCACTTTTGCCTGGGCATATACACACGTAAATACTAGTCACAGGATGAGGAGGTAGCTGTCTACTTGGTATTTAGTAATTTTAAGAGTCAGAGGATGATATAGAAAACGAACTGAAAGAAAGATTAAGACCATCTTTGTTGGATAGATATCCTAATTGCATACATTTAATAACAATAGTAGAAACAATTCCTAAGACATTACATCCGAGTATTCTCTTATCCCATTGAGAAGGGCCTCTCTTTTATCAAGATAAATGGTATATTCACTTATATTTTAAAACAAAAATGGGCAATAATACTACCAAATGAAGGGCATAAATTATATATTTTTTAATCAGGTTAGCTTTTTGGTGAAAGTGGAGGGGAAATGACCAGAGGAGCAATTTTGGTACTAGTGGCCAAATCCAGTAAGTAGGCCATACAAGTCCTCTAGATAATATGGTCCACCATGGTGAACATGATGTAAGCCAGGGAGTTGTGCGGCAGGAAAGTTGCCTGAAAGAGGAGATCAAGAAGTAAGACCAGGGAGCTGACCTATGAGTTTTCTTTATGGAGCAGACAAAAGTAGTTGAATGGTATTAGTTATACTTTAACTCCTTAGGAGCCTTTCAGGAGAAGGGGTGGGTGGGTGAGAAGGGAAACCACCATCAAGAGTCAGAAGACACAAAAGGGGCAGAATTTTTCTCCCCCCCCCTTCTAATTCTGGATTCATTCATCATGCCAAAAGAAACTCTCTCACTGTTGTGAGCTGGGTGGTGGTGGTAGAATGGATGATCCAGAGCAGAGGTCTATAATATCTATACAATAGACGCAGGATAAAGATGATAGCAATAATATAAAGCATGCACTATTCCCCTGTGCTCCATGCACTTCAAATTCTAAACCTCTTCACCCATTTTCAGTGGTATTCATTTAAAAGTAGCAGAAAGCCAAGTTAAGAGTCTAAAAAAATGTAGATGAAAAAGAAGAAACATTTTCTAGCCTTAAAATAAGTCTGGGAGTCTTTAAGTCCTCTTCTTGGTTTTTATTTCCTAGTGGATTTCACAGTGCTGACCACAGAGCTAACTGGGCTGATTCTCACCCTGTAATGGGAAAGTGGACTATCTGGGTGTTCATGAAGGATGCTGTGATTTTGAAACCAGGTGGGAGAGGTACTTTCTTTGAGGGCTCTGGCTGTTATATGGCTTTCTTTTGCCCATCAAAACCCTGAGATGGCATTGTGGTTAATTGATCTAGTCAATCACTCAACAAGCATTTATTCACTTACAACATGTGGGGCACTGGGGTAGATACTATATATATATATATATATATATATATATATATATATATATATATATTAATATTACAGTCCCTGCCTACAAGAAGCTCAAAGTCAAGTGGGAGAATCAGCCATTAAAATGTATGAGGCCACAAGTGCTTTTCCATGCAGTTTCAAATGTTAAATTGATACTCTTAGGAAGAGGAAAATTGTATCTGAAAAAAAAAGAAAAGAAAAAGAAAAGAAAGGCCCCCTCCCTTAGACATAGCTAGAGAGAAAGAATCATTTCATATGTTTATGAGAAATTCCTTCTAACTTTTCATATAAGTTGAACTTCATAAAATTCCAGATCCCTCACTTTTAAGTGGGTGAGAAGCAGAGAGCCTACACTAGTGCCTCTATATTGACTGGCCTTGCCAATGACAGAGCTGCTGGGCTTCTCACTTTCTTCCCTGCAGGTCACCTGGAACCTGGGGCTGCCCCAGCTCTCTCAGGACTTGGCAGACATCGGAGGTGGCAGTGACGGAGACAGAGGTGGTCAATGCTATTTGAGCAGGGTCAGCAGGCCCTGGAGCTTCCCGAGTGCACGATGCAGAAGGCTGCTTACTATGAAAACCCAGGACTCTTTGGAGGCTATGGCTACAGCAAAGCCACTGATGCGTATGGCTACAGTGCACCCCATCAGCCTTTCCCACCCCCTACTGCTGCCAACTCTCTGGACACTGAATACCCAGGTTCTGCCTGCTCCATCCAGAGCTCTGCACCTTTGCGAGCACCAGCCCACAAGGTGGCTGAACTCAATGGCAGCTGCATGAGGCCTGGCACTGGGAACAGCCAGGGTGGGGGTAGCAGCCAGCCTCCTGGTCTGAACTCAGAGCAACAGCCACCACAGCCCCCTCCTCCACCACCAACCCTGCCACCTTCCTCGCCCACCAATCCTGGAGGTGGAGTGCCTGCCAAGAAGGTGAAGGGTGGGCCCAATGCTTCTGGCTCTTCAGCCACCATCAGCAAGCAGATCTTCCCTTGGATGAAAGAGTCCCGACAGAACTCCAAGCAGAAGAACAGCTGTACCACTGCAGGTAGCTCTTCGAGGGAGCTTACCCCTGTGCTATGTCCCCTCCACACTGACCCCAAGAAGCTAGCTCTCCTAGGAACCAAGAGACTCAGGGCTGGAGGTGCAACCTTGGAGGCCGAATGTCTAACCTCCTACTGACACAGAAATGTCCCTTCTTCATAGTGTCCCTGATCAGGACAAAGGCCCCCTTCCATTCCAGGCTGTTGGTGGCATGGCTGGGCAAATCTCATAGTTATTAACAGACACTCTTTATACTGACCTAATATCTGCTTTCCTAGGCTGCGGGTCATAATTCAGCTCCTTTTTTCCATCCAATAGCCTTTAAAACTTGGTTAAGGATGTTATGTAATTCCTATCACATGAATCCCAGTCTCTTAAATTAATAAGAACTAAAGTCTGTGGAGTGCTATGTTAAGAACAAGCTAAGTGCTTTACAAGCATTATCTTATTTAATTTTTCAAAGAACGCTCTGAGGCAGGTATATGATAATATCCCCATTTTATAGGTAAGGAAACTATTAGAGATGATAAGTGACTTGCCCAAGACCATAAAATAACAAAGTGGTGCACTTGAATCCCACCAGGGCCTCCAAGGCATAACCAAGGGATCCATTTGGCCCACCTTTGTCCAATTCTCCCCATCTCAGCAAATCTATAATATAGGGAGGAGCATATCCTAGGGCAGGGATGGGGAAACCCTTTTTCTGCTAAGCACCATTTGGATATTTATAACATCATTCTCAGGCCATGCAAAATTATCAACTTAAAAATTAGCCTGCTACATGTGGGCAAACATTTAATTAGCTCACCCCAAATGCCTTTGCAGGGCCAGACCAAACGATTTCGACTTCGTGGGCCTTATACAGCCAGGCCCACAGGCCAGACCCCCCTCACCCTCCTAAGAGGATATGCTCTGAAACAGGAGCAGCCTGCTGTTGTGTTCCTCTCCCTGGAAAGGGAGACCCTTGAGGAGAGAAGCTCTTCTGCAGGCCCATTCAGGGTGTGTGGGAGAAGATGGGCAGGAGCAGGAGCTCGGAGGCCTGCGTCCTCTCTCTTCCCAGCTGGCTTGGTCCCTGAACATGCTTGGCCTTGTGCTCTCTGATGTGGCTCATCTTCAGGTAGATGAACATGCTTATCCATTCAGGGCCAGTACGAAGCCCGGAGTGCAGCTAGCTTGTTAGCACACCAGGTCTCCAGTTTGCCTGCTGCTCTCTGGGACTGCAGCTCCTGAGGGAAAAGTATCTTCCAGCCCTAAGCTTCTCCCGCCCCTCCTTCCCAGCTGCCTGAGAAGGCCCTCCCTCCCAGGAGAAATCCATTTGTCTTCCCAGTGAGGGAGTGGACAAGCTGCTGGGAGGTGGCAAGGGTGGTGGAAAACAGTGTTGAGGCTGCTGGTCCTAGCACTGTGATACTAAAAATGCTCCCAGCCTGGTGTTGGGTCCCCTAAAACCTGGGGCAGTATTTTTATGGTTTATTACCTCCCTGCATTTGGGTTCAGCTGGGTTGGAGTGAGGTGCTAAAACCTCCACCCTCAGTCCATGCTTCTTGGGTGCTTTGCCCAAGAGCCAGCCCCTGAGCAAGGCAGGCTGGGGCTGTTCCCTCCCCCACACCCCTTAGCAGAGGGTAGTGTTCAAAGACGTCTGGCCCCTCTTTGGCAGAGGGGAGGCCTTTACCAGCTGCTGCTAGTCTCCCATTAAACTCCTCCAAGGCCTTTGGGACCGATGATGAACTAGGCTGGCGGGGAGGGGTTGGGTAGAGGGAATCAAACCTCAGACGGCAGATGGGTGTTTCAGGTGCGACTGATTGGTAGGCTAGGGGCAGTGAGTTCCTCCTTAGAATCTCACCTCTCAAACGCCCCTCCCCAGTCCAGCCAGGATTAAAGTGGGGGGAGGAGGAGGGAACCAGGGAAGCACTTCTTTGCAGCCCTGGGTGCTCCCACCTCTCCCTCTCAGTGTCCCCCCTCTCTCCCTCCCTGCCCAGGAGAAAGCTGCGAGGACAAGAGCCCGCCGGGCCCAGCGTCCAAGCGGGTGCGCACCGCGTACACGAGCGCACAGCTGGTGGAGTTGGAGAAGGAATTCCACTTCAACCGCTACTTGTGCCGGCCACGCCGCGTGGAGATGGCCAACCTGCTGAACCTCACCGAGCGCCAAATCAAGATCTGGTTCCAGAACCGGCGCATGAAGTACAAGAAGGACCAGAAGGCCAAGGGCATCCTGCACTCGCCCGCGGGCCAGTCCCCGGAGCGCAGCCCTCCGCTCGGGGGCTCGGCGGGCCACGTGGCCTACTCGGGCCAGCTGCCGCCGGTGCCCGGCCTGGCCTACGACGCGCCGTCGCCTCCCGCGTTCGCGAAGTCTCAGCCCAACATGTACGGCCTGGCCGCCTACACGGCGCCGCTCAGCAGCTGCCTGCCGCAGCAGAAGCGGTACCCGGCGCCGGAGTTCGAGCCCCACCCCATGGCCAGCAACGGCGGCGGCTTCGCCAGCGCCAACCTGCAGGGAAGCCCCGTGTACGTGGGCGGCAACTTCGTCGACTCCATGGCCCCCGCGTCGGGGCCGGTCTTCAACCTGGGCCACCTCTCGCACCCGTCGTCGGCCAGCGTGGACTACAGCTGCGCCGCGCAGATTCCGGGCAACCACCACCACGGACCGTGCGACCCGCACCCCACCTACACGGATCTCTCGGCCCACCACTCTTCTCAGGGACGCCTGCCCGAGGCCCCCAAACTGACGCATCTGTAGCGGCCGCCCGTGGCCCGAACTCCTGGCGCAATTACCTCTTCGGCTTTCGGTGGCGGGGGAGGCGGGCGGGGCCCGCGGGGCAGCTGGTGACCCTCCCTCGCCCTGTGCCGGTCGCTGCCTCCCCGGTTTCGGGCCAACAGCGGCCGAGGTGCAGGCGACCGGGCCTCCCCTCCAGGCGTGTCCTCCTTTGGGTGACTCGCCATAAATCAACCGCAAGGATTCTCTTCTGTAAGCCTGACGGTGCCAAATACTGCGGACCGAGGGGCTCTAGTCTGGTAATGATGTCCCGAAGGTAAGTCTGAGATTCGCCGGCGGCGCGCTCGGCAGAAGGACCGGAGCCTGGAGAGCTCTGGGCCTGGCCCGTGGCTAGCCGAGGTGCGGAGACCTTAATTTATATGCTCCTTCCCGTCCTGTAAGGATTGAATCGGACTCAACAATCTGTATTTATTATTTGAAGCGAGTCATTTCGTTTCTCTGATTATTTATCCTCGTCTTAATGTATTTATGTGTATACTTGTAGAATTCTCCAGCCAGCTTAGGAACGCGCTCCCAGTCCCCGGGGGCCACGTTTCATCTCTTTAGTCCCTTTGGTCTGAACTAGCTGAGAGAGTAGTTTTGAACAGTTGTAACCGTGGCTGGTGTTTGTAGTTGATGTAAAGGATTAAGACCGCAAATTGTCCTTCATGGGTAGAGTCAGACGACACCCGTTACTCATTTCTCAAACAGCCACAGTCCTCCAACTCGACACAGTTTATTGATTTCAAATTGTCTGGTACTATTTGAACAAATATTTAGAAT
Source organism: Murina feae (assembly GCA_004026665.1). NCBI lineage: Eukaryota > Metazoa > Chordata > Mammalia > Chiroptera > Vespertilionidae > Murina > Murina feae. Next base: position 48,768 of record PVJC01002799.1, on the reverse strand, counting down.
AAAGAATTTCTCGGTTGGAAGAGTATCTGTGTTAATCACACACACTTGCAAGTAGACCACTGCCTTTATTTTTCCCCACAATCTCAATGGAAGACCCCCAAATAGGCTGAACCTTCAAAATACGTTTTTTTCATGTATTTGGAATCTAGTGCACACATTGGTTCTGGGATACTTGATTACATCCCAGTTACTGACATGAGGGGGAGAATCTGAGGATGCAAACCTAGAAATGTTCCAGGCGGGGGATAGAGCTATGTACTGTACTTGCTTTGCTGTTTCTACCCGTCTTTCTAGATACAAATCCACTTTTCTTTAGATTGTATTTACATTGGGGAGGACAGAGTTCACTTTTCTGTGATAAGTAATAAAAAAGAACTTTGAAAGAAAACTGACAATCAAAAGAAAAGATACACGAGAAGTCGTAAGAACTGAGCCTCGAAAAGGCTAAGGCACAGAAAGAAAAATGATCATTTGGAGACGGGCACCTAAGCCTTGTCTCTAGGAAATGCTGTCAGGACGTTTTCCTTTATAGTGGTTGGCGGTTCATTTCTAAAGGAAACACGCATTCCCCATGATGTAAAGTAATAAAAGTTTCATTAATGGAACATAAGTATAAACACCTTGTTTTCTCCTGTTCCTTTGTACGAAATGGGCAAAAAATGTCTCCAAGGATTTATAACCATTTTGTAAATAATAGCGTGGCTTTAGCTAGGGGTGGACAACTTCCACCCACTTCTCTGGGAGGAGGCACTTGGAAAACGCCTTCGGATAAGGTTCAATTCTTTGTATTTCAGCAAAGTCGGCCCACACGTCTCTATTTGGTTTGACAAATAATGCAACTCCTGGTGACATGAGGTGAAATTCCTATTGTGTGGAAATAATTTAACTTCTAATCTTCTGGTGGAACAACAACTGTTTCTATTTGGATGTTTGTGTTTCGCTAAATAATGGCTTAAAAAACATTTAGTTTCCTTGTTCTTTTGTGCCATTTAAAAAAATGGCATGTTAGCTTGGGGGCGGGAGGGGATTATCCTCTTGCTAGATTTCACCTTTTCTGAGCAGGTTTAAAATACACATGTTGTAGAACTGTATCAGCAAGAATAAATGACTTCCACCGAAGGGATGGTTTACCCACTTCCAAGGCTTAAAATTGTTTTCTATGAAATTTCTGTCCATAGGCAGGATTTCTAATTGTCTTGTAAGAAATTATTTTTAAGATTATTAGGGAAATCAAAGAAGAACTAACAATCTTTCTTAACTGGCTAAATATTAAATAGATGAATTGTTAGGCTGTTTAGATTCAGTCCGGTTTTCCCTCCTCTCCTCTTCCTACCATAAGTAATAAAAATACATAATGCATCATGGCTCCAGGCGTTTTGCAGTGCGGTCTGCTACCGCAGGAGTATCTGCTGAGTCTGCGGGTGTCTGCAAGGCCCCAAGTGTCATCTGCGGCTTAGGGTTTCATGGATTAGACTTTAAACGGTGTCTAGCCGGGCTGACATCAGTTCCCTCTCACACTAAGACTCCAAAGAAGTGCGGGGTTAGGGGCTCCCTCTCCAGGCAGCCGCAGCCTCCCGGAGGCACCTTCTCCTGTAGGCTGGAGTTCTCTTGGGACAAATCTGCTCCCTCTCATTCCTGGAGAAAGCTTCCTCGAAGCTTCTGAGCATGGCTTGGATGGGCCACACCAAGTCGCGCGCGTGGGGAGTCTGGGGAGGGCGCTTTCCGCGCGTCCACATGCCAGGGCGAGAGTGGGCCCTGCGACACAGCCATTTAAAACTTCATAAATTATAAACAAGCTGCCTTGGCCTTCGCCATAAATTCTGCTCCCTTTGAGCCTGCAATTAGTGTTAGGAAGCACCAGAGTCTAAACACAACCAAACGCCCTCTGAAGGGCCCAACTGCCCGAGGTTGCAAAGTTTTATTTATTTCTCCTCCGTGCCCGAGGTTTGCACACACAGCCGCCGCCTCCCCCGCCACCGCCGGCGGTGCGCGCTCGGCTGGGTTCCCACTCTCCGAGGGAAGGTCACAATAGCTGCTCTATCGGGCCCGCGGCCGCCAGCGGCAGAGAAAGGCGTGGGGGAGGGGAGCCCGGCCGGCCGCGCGCCTGGGCTCGGGCTCCGGCTCCTGGGGAGGGCCCCCCCGGGAAGGGGCGAGCTGGCAGGAAAGCCAGCCGAGACGGGCGCGCAGGGGACAATAGGGAACGCACCACGGCATAGAGGCCGCTGGCCCTCGCCGCCCGGCGCGGGGTGGAGGACGCCCAGAGCCGCCCGCCTTCCGGAGCGGCTGCACCATTGTGCGCGCAGCTTGCCCACGGGCTCCGCGGGGGCGGGGACGGCCACACAAAGGCAACGCTGCGCCGACGACTGGGGTGGGGAAGGGCCTCGGTCTCTAGGAGGGTCACTTCGTTTGCCCACGGGGAGGAAATGCCTCTGACTCAGGCCTGGACCAGCGCTGCTTTTTTCCTGAAGGGACGGCTTTGGGGGGAGGTGGTCTGGGAGGCTGTGGGGGAATCTTCCCGAGGCCTGAAGAAAAGCGTTAGGGCCTCAAGCCCCCGCCCACGGATGGGAGTGGCAGTCGTTCCTTTCAATCAAGTGTGAAATAAAGCAAGGTAGAGATGAGGCAGAGGGACAGCCCACTGCAAAATGGGAGGTGGCAGGAGGGACAGAGCTTCGGGCAGAGCGTGCCCTGGCTAACAGGAGAAACTCAGGCCCCAGCCGGGAGTGATGGGGAGGAGGTCCCGTTGAGCTAGCCAGAGGGGTGGGGCAGCTGCAAGAGGAAAGGCCTGAAGGGTGGTAGTCCTGGGTCCTGGAAAGGCAGGAAGAAAGGGTGATTAAGTACATATTCCACCTTCTGGCTTTCAGACCTCAACTTCATCCAGGGACCTGACACAAAAATCCGCCCCTGATAGAATCATTGCTAACCACCCGTTTGTACCATTTCTTTGTACAGGCGTTCAAATGAGATGGGGAGAACATAGAGCACTTTCCCCTTGGTACAGCCCCAAGCCTAGTCCCTATCAGAGACACATTAGCCAAATTGGTTTCCCAGGCCCCAGAGGCTGCTAACCTTGCTGAGGAGAGTTTTAAAATGTAGTGATTCCCTATCCCAGCTACTCCCTTCTCCCTGTACCAGCTGACTGACCCCGGAGTGAAGTGCACCTTCTCAGCCAGCAGGCTTGGGAGCCCAGGCTCTCCATCTGCCGAGGGTTTTCCTTAGGGAGGGTGAAGTGGCGGTGTGTGTGGGTGTGTGTTTGAATAACAAAGAAGGAACCCAACTTCTACTTGACCTGGGGAAGCCAGAAGCTTGTTGACACCTTCAGTATTCAAAGGGCAGTCACAGGCCTGTTTTGACTTATCCTGAGAATTAGCTGAAACTTCCTCCTGAAGTAAAGACTTGGTTAGTAGTCCCAGTTACAAATCTAGAGAGGTCCTCTTCATCTGGAAGTTGTTGGCATTCCTTTGGTCCGTCTTTCAGAAACTGTAAGAAAAGAATAGGATGAACAGAAGTCTGTGAATATTAAATAAAAATAAAGAGGGGCAGAAAGCTCTAGTTCCCACAGGTCTGTAGCCTGCTCACTTCATGGCACTAACACTTTCCAGAGATCTATCCCTAGACATTTTGGGCACAGGAAGCCAAGACTGAGTCAGCAGCTCTGAAGACAGGCCCATTTAGATCTCTCTTGTAGAAGGCCTAGATGAGAAAAAAAAGATTGAATAGACGAGTCCTCTGCACTTACTGCACTGGTGGTGCTAGTTAGTGGTGGAGAGGTTCATCACAGAGAATGAAACCTTGTTTCTCATTGTTCCCTTGTCTTCCACTCCAGCTACAAATGCCCTTATCTTTGGGGCCCTGGTGCCAAGTGAATTTATGTACTTGGCTTAAAGCCTATACTAAACACTCTGTCAGGTCTCATACACTGGCAACTTGGAAGGTCAGAGACAATCCAAAGACCTACTTTCAGGCCAGGTCCAGCCTGATGCACAGTGAACAAAAGGTTTCCACACTTGAAAACAGGTAAATAAATGGATGCTCAATGGTTTGCAGTAGCAGAAAGGTCCCCAGGAGATGTGCAAGATGGGAGATACTGGTTTAGTCCTCGCGTCCTAGATCTTGTGGCAAAACATCTTGACTGGCTCCTATAGCTAGTCTCTATCATTTTCATGGGAGAATAGTATCTGGAAAATTATGAAAATAGGGTGTTAACATTAGTAAGAGCCCACGGAGATGATCTTAATTTAAATCGGGATTCATGGAGAACCCTGGTACAAATGAAGTTTTTTTTTGCTGGGGAAGCAGGCTTCAAACCAGGCCTTGAGGGAGAACCTGTTGGACCAGGGCCTTTTTGAAGGAGGGAAGAGCAGTCCCTGACTTATGAGACACCTTTTTATGAATCTATTGTTCAAAGCGTTGCCCTACAAATACCATATTCCTCCGCAATCCTCCGCAAGGCCCCAAGGCCGAGTGGGGAAGCTGGGTCAGAGGAGCTGAGCTCCAGGCAGCGGCAGAGTTGGACCCCCCACCCCCCCAGTCTGTTGCCCCTTGGAGCAGCAAGGACGCCTTCCCCAGGGAGCCAGAGAACATACAAAGGAAGCCCCCCCTCCCGACCTGGGAGTCATACACACTCTGGGTAGGAGGCTGGCGTGGGCCCCGAGTCTGAACACCGCGGGTAACAATAGCCCCTCCCTCCCTGGGCAGTCAGGCGGTCAGTCATTTGGCAGCACAAAGACCAAGTGATACTGGATGAGCGCTGCTTCCAGCTTCCACCCTGCGCGGCAGGGTGCTGCGGCTGGGGGAGGATGGGTGTTCCTGAATCCACCTGGAACACTTGGAAAGACAAACGGTGAGTTAATCACCCAACCGGCTGGTGGCCGAGCCACCTCTCGCGAGCCAGCGAGGAGGTCTGGGGCGGGGGCGGGGGTGAACGATTTCTCTGTGTGTCTAGTGTGGGATGGGGGGAGCGGGAGAGGTTAGTCCTATTAAGAGTTCATCAATCACCCGGTGTGCACTTTTTTCCGCCAGACGGCCGTTCCTCCTCCTTCAGAGCAAGTCTGGGCCAGCTGGGAACTGACCAGAAACCACAAGCGGAGGAGACGCTGCAGCCGAGCAGCGCAGCCTGACCCGCACTCTGCTGGGTCCGGGCGGAGGGGAGCACTGGCCGGTTACCTTCTCCGACAAGCCCAGCACTGCCTCCCACCAGCTCTGCCCTCAGACCACGCAGGGTGCCCAGCGCCTGCCCAACATGCCTGCCCTACACCTGCCCCTTAGTGATTCTGCATCCCTTCTCCCCCCAGACCTCCTGCTTGTTCAAGTGACACTCTTAAACACTGCTCTACCCTTAGAAAGAGCCAAACCCATCTCAGATAACAGGATAAAACAAAATCCCAAAGGGCCAGAAGATTCTTGCAGACACTCATTTAAGAGTTTTAAGAAAGATGTCCCCAGGGACTAGAATTCAAGGGAGAGCCTGAACTAGTTTAGTTATATTTACCTGCAGGAGTATTTATGTGGGAGGAAGCAGGATAAGACTCCTGTTGAATTTGGAGCTAAACTTTAATGCCACTTAAAATAACAATAAAAATATACTTAAAACACCAAACACAATGATATGCCTCTCCTGTTTTTCGTTTGGTGTGTGTGTGTGTGTGTGTGTGTGTGTCTGTTTATGTGAGGGCATGACTTGAGTATTAAAATACTTTTAAGTGAGTTATTACATATTAGTATTAGTTTCAGGAGTACAACCTAATGATTTGACATTTGCATGCACCACAAAATGATCACCAAATACGTTTAGCTAACATGTCATCATATATAGTTATAAATTTTTCTTGTGATAACTTTTAAATATGCAATACAGTATTGTTAACTATGGTTACCATGCTGCATGAGTATTTTTATTTCAGCTCTATTAGATTCATTTTAGAAACACCATAAAGGGACAGACTCCCAGGTTAGGGGCAGTCACTGACAGTAGAGCTGTTCCCAGCGGGAGGTTTAGGTGAGTGGGTGGTAAAGCATTCTTCTATCCAGTCTTGAGTGGTACATAATGTCTAGTTTGTAAATTGTAAGAAAGTTCCAGGTTACTGCCTCTTTCACCTTTTTTTCTGAGTGACATCAGGTAAGAATTTTCTGACGTTAGTTAAATGGGTTGCCTCAGCCTACAGCACAGAGCCTCTGAAGGACATGAAGTCCCAGCTTTCTTCTCCTTCTCCTCAGTCCTCTTCTCTCTCCTCATCCTCTTGGATGGAAATTAACTTGCTTTAGAGAAATGTTCTACTGTCATTTTGCTATACATATAAAATCTAATAAGAGTAATATGCAAATTAACCATATCTCTGGGATGCCTAAGCCACGCCCACCAGCCAAGCCACGCCCACCAGCCGATCAGAGCAGCTGTATGCAAATTAATCCAAACAAGATGGCGGCCGGCAGCCAGGGATCTAGAGTAAACAGTAGGCTTCCATTGCAACTGCCTGCCTAGGCTGGCTGAGCCTCTGTTCACGGTAACAATGTTTCAATTATAGAAGCCATGGAGCTAAAACAAACAGGAGGCTTCCTTATCTGCCTAGGCCTGAGCTCAAAGCAACAGTGTTTCAATTATAGAAGATAAATAAATCCCAGAAACCTGATTCCAGACTGCCTTGCTGGGACCTTGGGTCAATGGGAACTGTGGGCAGCCTGAAAGCCTGAAAACGGCCCTCAGCTCCTCACCCAGGGTGCCCAGGCACCCCAGTAGGGACCCAAAACCTGAAGGGACTGTGGGCAGCCTGAAAACGGCCCTCAACCTGTCACCCAGGCTTGCCACACCCCAATGGGGTGAGGGTCCACACTGGGGGGCTTGGCCAGCCTGCAAACAGCCATCAGCCCCTCACCGAGGCTAGCCAGGCACACCAGCAGGTGGACATCCCCTGAGGGGTCCCAGACAGCAAGAGGGCACAGGGCCGGGCTGAGGGACACCCCGAGTGCACAAATTTTTGTGCACCAGGCCACTAGTGTGTGTGTGTGTGTGTGTGTATGTGTATATATATATATATATTTATACTGAAACTTTAAGCCTTGCAGTTTCCTGAACTCATTGAGCAATTAAAGTACTTGATCCTGATGTCCTCTGTTCAGAACCTGCCCATCTCCTTGCCTTCCCACCAATACTGACTGAACAGTTCCTGTATGCACTGTCCTGGACTCTGAGATACAAAAATGAGCCATTCATGCTGAGTACCCTTCTATCTACTGGGGGAGAAAAAAAAAACCAGTCCTAAAACAGTGACAAATGCTGTCATAGAGGTGTAGCCAAAATGTTCTTGGAATAAAGAGAAGGCACCACTAACAGTACTGTAGTGTCAAAAACCAAAAAGCAACAACAACAACAAAGCTGCTCAGAGGAAGTGAATTTAGGTCCCTGAAGTATAGGAGTTTTTTTGGCCCAGAAAGGAGGGACATACCAGGTGGCAAGAGCAGCACATACAAAAGCAGGGAGAGGAGAAAGTGCAAAGTCTGGACCTGGAATGAGGAGAGTGGTTTGGAGTGGGCCACCTGGCTAGAAAGAGATTGTAGAAGGTCCATGAGAATGAGTCTAGACTTAATTTGTAGGTAATGGGGAGCCATTGAAGGTTATAAACTGGAATGTGAGGTTATCTGTTTGGAAATCTAACTCTTAAAAAATTATATATGTATATATTTCAGAGAGGAAGGGAGAGGGAGAGAGAAATAGAAACATCAATGACGAGAGAGAATCAATTGGCTGCCTCTTGCAGGCCCTGTACTTGGGATAGAGCCCACAAGTGGGTATGTGTCCTGATCAGGAATGGAACCCTGACCTCCTGGTTCATAGGATGATGCTCAACCACTGAGCCAAGTTGGGCAGGCAGGAAGCTAACTCTTGGGGGTACTCTGTCTGATTAGAGAAAGGAGGCAAGAAGAAAAAAGGAGGCTGCTGGAATATCCAACTTTGAGAGGAACTAATGCAACAGGATGAAGAGGAGAGACATTTATGAGAAAGAATTCACAGGACGTAGTGATCAACTGGATGAAAGAGTGGTGGGTATTAACCCTTAGGTTTCTTCTATTTTGAAGTCTGTGTGGGTAGTCAGGTCATTTCACCAACATGAATACAGGAGGGAAAAGAGAAGACTTTGCAGGGGAAACTAATTAGTTCAAGTTTAGGTTTATATTGTGTTTTCTGCATTGTTAGCTGATACACTGCATGACTCTAAGTAATTCACTGAATCTTTCTGGCCTTCAGTTTCATCATTAGTGAAACAGTCAATAAAGATATGTACATCATAAGTTTATCCGTAGATAAAGTTAGAACAGTATGTGTATGTGTTTTATTATCTTCATCAGGTCCAAGTGAATGTCCTATTATATAAAGCTAAAACCTAGGGAAAACATTTTCTTACCCATCCATGATAATCAATATTTAGGTCCTAGGTGGCCAGAGAGAAGTCTCAGGAAAATTAAAAACAAAAGCCTACTGCTTCCCAGATATTGAATTCAAGCTAATGTTTAAGACTAGGTCAGATCAGATTGCTAGTCAGAGCCCCTCTGCTTCCGGATGGTACTCTCCAGGGGAGACATGCAGAAATGTAGTCTTGGCATTAGACCACTCAAGAGGAGTCCCTCTTAGCAGATGTTGGAAAGTTTCTACACTTTTTTTATATATCATGTATCCTTCAGGAAATGCTTGAAGCCACCTGCTGTTTTTGAACCTCAAGCTTCCTATGGCACAGTGTGGTATTATAAGAAAGAGAGCTGAACATCTGATATTGGCCATTTACAATGGGTGTGACTACAACAATCTTTTCTGTGTCAGTACTACCATTTATAAAATAGAATAATGAAAATATTAAATAGGACAAGTAGAATGATACTTCTGGGAATGCTATAAGGGTAAGTAAAGTGTTATTTTTCACTTATCAGATTGGCAAACTTAAAAGACTAATTCCCAGTGACTTGGCAAAAGTGTGAGGAAACGGGAATTCTCATTTGTTTATGGTAGAAGTATAAGCTGATTCACCGCTATGGAGAGAGGCTTGGCCATATATATCAAAATTGCCAGCATACATATTTTTGATTAATTTCACACCCAGGAATTTTTCTAATAGGTAAAAACTTAAACATGTATTTGTAGTAGCAAAAGATTGAAAATTAACTAAATACCCATTAATAAGGGACTAAATAAATTATGATAGGTCGAACAGCATGAAGTTATAAAAATAAGCCAGGAAGTTCTGAATGCATTTATATGAAATGATCTTCAAGTTATAATAGGGGGGAAAGCATGGTTCAAAAGAGTCTAATATGCTACTGTTTGTGTAAAAAATGTGAAAGTGTGTGTGTGTGTGTGTATAGTATCTCTAGAAAGATATATAAGAAATTCATAAAATTGGTTGCCTGTGTGAAGGGGAACTAGGTGGTTGGGGATGGGTTTGGGAGACTTGCACTGCATTCCCTTTGCAACTTAACCATGTAAAATTAAATTTATTACCTATTTAAAAAATAAAAGAGAAGAAAAAGTATCAGTACAGTGTAACTGACCTGCGTGTGCTTGTGTGTACACTTGTCCTTATTGGTACTTGCTCTATTCAGCTACAATAATCTTGGGACACTTCCTGTTTTCTTCCCCCAGGACCCTGATGCTGGTCAAGCTCAGCAGGAAATGAAGGGATCCTCTACCCTTGCTTGGTGATGGAGTAGGTGGAGACCCGGGTCCATCACTGCCCGCTCTTGCAGTTGTAGTTGAAGTTTAGCAAAGGGAGGCAGTAGGCCTCCCAGTCAGCCATGTTGGCTATGTGGTCTTCCAGAAATGAGGGCACCTCCCTGATCACTGTGCTGCTTGCTCAGCACCAAGGCCACCACAGTGCAGAGGGGCTATACTCCCTGCTTGTTGTAGACTGTGAAAAGGCAACAGAATGTGGAGAGTCAGAGACCCAAGTTGATTCCCTCATTTCTGCAGGATGGCTTTGCCTTTTAACCTCTGTTAAAGTGATTTTCTCTCTAAAATGAGGGGTTTTATATCATTTCTTTCTCAGAGGCCTTCTAACATGGACCTCTTGTGCTGTGAAAGGTCAATCTTCAGCCAGAGAAAGAGTTACAGCATAGGCCCAGGGGACATTTCATCCCATCTGGATCCCTGAGGCTCAAATGCTCATCCTAGACAACTTGGGAGAGGCGGAGAGAAATGAGGGTTGGCTCCACCCTCTTGAGACCCCGACTCCCACTCCTTCCCTCTTCCCAACTGCCTCAGAACCAATCTAAATTTTCTATGAAGAGATTAGCAGAGGCAAATCCCTTTTACTTCCTACCTCATTGGCATCATCAAAGCCAAGTTAGGAGTGGCAAGGAGCAGAAGTGAGCCCAACCTACAAAGACTATTTTGTCAGTAAAACTTGGGAAATTCCTACTGGCTACTTCTTAAGGATATTTTCTGGAACTTCAGTGCAATTAGACTTAAATTTGACCTTGACATTGACCTCTCTATCTCTTCTATCCAACATGCTACTGGACACTTTTCCGGTACACTCAACATGCTACTGGACACTTTTCCGGTACACTCAACATGCTACTGGACACTTTTCCGATACACTCAACATGCTACTGGACACTTTTCCGGTATACTCAGACTCCAACTATCCACCAGTTCTCATCTTGCTGGTTCCAGAGCCCCTCTCACAGAATAACCTTTCTCTCCCCACACTGCTCCCTCAAACCAGCTCCTAAAGCAGAAATTCTCCCAAGTGAGGTTCCAAAAAACCTTACTTTAGAACCACCCAAGAGGTTTATTAAAAAAATATACTTCTGAATCAGACCTATTGGAATAAAATCTCTGGGGGTGGGCCAAGGGACCTGTATTTTTAAACAAGCTTCTATGGTGATTCCTACCCATCTGAAGTGGGTTTAGAAGCAAATAGTCTAAGGCTACTTTAGCTAGTATTAGTCATTCTGAAGACATACCATTCTGTCTATTCTTCATTTCTGTCCAACGAACACTTACTGAAGTCCTACTGTGTGCTAGGCACAAGCTTGACCTATGAGCCTTTCATTCACAAAGCTCTCAGGGAATGGCACAGAACTCTAAAATGCTTTCCAGGGGGAGGGTCATGTTATCAGACTCCTGATAGGTTTAGAATTTCTGTCCTTAGGGTCTCTTTCATCCCATCTCCACACCAAGAAAAGGCCCCATCCTTTTACCCCTAAAAGCAAGAGTCTTTCTATGCTTTGGGGCTGTGGAGCCAACCGTTTGCATGTGCTCAAATGTCTCCAAGGAATAACATGGTGGGGTTTGTGGAGAGTGGTTGCGAAGAGGCTTCTTAGAAACAACTGTAAACACACAGAAGACCAGACTGCCACCCTCCATCACTTCTGTCTGCAGGAAAAAGCTTGTCCTTTGTTCAAATGTGAGAGAAAAGTAAAAGTAGTGATGTGGGTTGGGTAGGGGTGGCTGCTGCGGTGAGCAGGATGGGAAAGATTTCAAAGCATTCCTACATCAAACAGAACCTGGCAATCAGGACCCTCTGCTATCACCTCCTGCTGAGAACTCAGCACCAGGACCCAGCAGGGCAAGTGACCCTAGGGAATTCATGACTTGAACAAACAATAAAATCAGTAAGACATTTCTCCCATACCCTGTAAACATCTAGGAAACAAACTTTAAAGTTACTCAAATTATCCTGTATTTCCCTGGCCAGTGTGGCTCAGTTGGTTGGAGTGTTATCTCATGCATCAGAAGGCCGAAGGTTCCATTCCCAGTCAGGGCACACACCTGGGTTGAGGGTTTGATCCCAGTCTGGGCAACTGATTGAGGTATTTCTCCACTGCCCTCCTCTTCCCTCCCTCCCCCTCTCTCCCTCTTCTTCCTCCCCCCTCTTAAAAGACACACACACACAAACACAAACCATACCCTATATTCATATCTTTCTATAAACACTGCCCCCAATATTCCAACTTCTCCTTAGAAACTAGAGACACAGATTCTTCTGGAGTAGATTTATAGTACAGCTAAGACCTGTGCTAGGAATGAATCCTTTCCCGCAGCCTAACCTTCCCTTAACAAAATATCCTAACATAGTACATCTTTGGCAAATGTTTGTTGAATTTGAGGCTGAAATGATCAGAGGCATGACTGCTAACCTGGGCAAGTCAAGAACTAGTCCAGGAGTGGAGATGACAATTCTGAACCCCAAAGTGTAGGATATGCAAAACTCTGGGAGATTAAAGGGGGTAGAGGGAAGGGTGAACAGAATGTATCCCCCTGTACACAATTAGCAGGGAATCTGAACAAATAGTGAACAACCTCACCCACAGCTGTGAAAACAAAACAACTCAATTTTAAAAAAATCTCATTCTGTTTTTAGGATACTCTTTTCTCTCAGCAAAAGCTCAATCTCCAAAATTTTGCTTCAGTGAAATAGTGTGGACAGCTCATTAGTGCATCGAAGTCAATGTTTGTGATAGGAAGGACCTAACTTTTGCCCCAAGTTCTTAGCAGAAGAAACCTGGTCCTTGTTGCAATGAAGGTTGCTAAGGCATCTAGGCTGCTTGTTTTTCCTGAGAGCTTAGAGTAAGGGCCCTACATTTGATAGATTTTAGTCAGACTTGCCGGACAGTCAGGGTGAGTTTTCTGTCCTACATCCTGGGTTGCAGCCAGCTGCACATTTTCAGAGAGGGTTATAAGGCCACGCTTCCTTTTTGACCCCCTGGGGCCTCTGGGCCTATGCGTTGTCATACCTTTTGGAGAAGGCCTTATAGCTTTGAGATAGGAGTGTAAGAGCTGGGACATTATGTTGCTAAAAACTGGCTATTAAGAGTTTAGCCAGAGAACCCTCTATGAACTTAGCAACATGTGATTTGCTGATACTTTTGTATTAAAGGTGCAGAGGGAGGACAGTGAAGAAATGCATCTGCATTTGAAGTCTGAGCTAGCTCTGAAAAGCTCTATCATTTCCTGACCAGGGAGCTAGAGAAAAGCTCTTATTTTTCTTTCTTTCTTTTTTTAAAAAATAACTAGTTAGGACCTTTGTCATTTGATTGGCTACAGGAGAAAACTGAAGTAGCAACATCAAGTTTGAAGGGATCAAGTTCAGCACAGGATTCTATTTCCCAATGAAATCCAAGCACTCCAGCAGGGCTGGAATCCCAGACTCCTCTAGCTCTGTGCTGGTTCCTCTCTATCTACCCCCTCTGCAGGATGGCTCAACTTCAGCCTCACCAGCAGTAACACTTTTGCTGTGGCTTTGTTCATTCACAAGTTCACATCCCTGTAAGGAACTGGCTCCCTAGACTGTGGTAGCTCCTATAGTCCAGACTTCCTCAGAGTGCAATTTTAGGCAAGGGCTCAATGGCTTTTTCATGACAAGTAGATCAGTAAAACAATAATAAAACCTCCGTCACCATAACTCAGAGGCTGTAATAGATCAAGTGCTCAAGGGCACTTGAAAAGCCAAGAGTAGACTCTTTATTCACAGAGTTTAAGGGAACCACTCTCTTTCATTACTGCTGTGTGTAAACAACATCTATTGGTTTAATTTGTTATTTTCCTATAGCCACAAAGAGGGAAATATTAAAAGAAATATTCAAGGAAGTTGGAAAGTTTGTCAATGTAAATCGTGTCTTTGTAACCCTTCCACTCTTCATTTCCTGTGCCAACTGCGCTTTTATTTCCCGTCTCTCTACACTCAGTAAATAAAACCATATTATCAAGGGAAAGACGTGAGCCCATTAACATTGTAAGCCCTCAGATTTCACTCGCAAGAGACGACGCAGCACTTATCTGATGGATTAGAAGCTTTAATTGCTTCGAGGTACAAGCCTGTCCAAACCTTTGAGATCTGACCCGTCCCTGGGAAGCCTCTGCGCCCTTGAGCCAAGTGCCTGGGAGAAAGTGTGCCCAGCACCAGGGCGTGTGCCAACCTCTCAGAGAGGAGCACAACCATCACAAAGACAGATTCTTTATTTTGACAACCTAGTCAGAAGGGGGAAATCAGCCAAACTTCCGAACAAGGCAGAAACTTTATCTTCTGTCCGAATCAAAACGTGTCTCTCCACCAGTGGCGCTTAGGCCGCCACAAATGGAAGGAAGGAGTGAAGAAGCTGGAGGGACTGCTGCCGAGTAACCTGAGAATCTAGTCCGACAGTGAAAATGCGGTGCCTCCTCAGGTGTCCAGCACTTAGAGCATGACATTGAGTTCCGCACGTTAAGTCGGAGAAAGGGTGGGGAACATTAAACTGCCGCTCCAGGTTTAGGAGAGAAATAACACGAGTGCCCAGAAAACCAAGAGCGCAGAGTTCGCAGGGAAAAGAGGAAGAGGAATAACCTCCTTCCGTGGAGAAAGGCCGGGAGCAGTGCCCACCGGCCGGGCTCCGGGCTCCCTTTTAACCCCTTCCACACCGCGACGCTCACAACCAGCACCCGAGCGCCTAGCCACCCAGGACCCAGGGAAGTTCTCGGCCCTCCATGCTCCCGCCCGCCTCCCCCAGCCCTGCCCGCCCCTGGCTGTGCCCGCGCCGTGCGGCTCTCCCCCCGCGGGGGGCCACTGGGTGGCGGCCTCCCGCAGCTTCGGCAAAGTTGGCGCCGGGGCCGGCGCGTGGAGTACGGGCCGTGCGGGGAAGGCGCCCATTGGCCGGCCGGTGCCACGTGGCCACCCCGGCCGCTATATTAGGCCACTAGTTACCCCGGGCTCGCTCGCCATGGCTTCGCGAGGGCATCGCGGGTAGAGCGGAGGGGAGGAGCGGCGCGGAGCCCGGCCGTCCTGGGGGCCTGCAGCCCAGCCCGGGAACCATGAGCTCCTACCTGGAGTACGTGTCGCGCGGCGGCGCCGGGGGCGGGGGCGACCTGCTCCGCTTCGCGCCCAAGTTCCGCCGCGCCGACGCCCGGCCGGTGGCCCTGCAGCCCGCCTTCCCCCTGGGCAGCGGCGACGGCGCTTTCGTCGGCTGCCTGCCCCTGGCCGCCGCCCGCCCCGCGCCCTCGCCGCCCCCCGCCGCCCCGCCGTACGCGCCGTGCGCCCTGGAGGCCGCCTACGAGCCGGGCGCCGCACCTGCCGCGGCGGGGGCCGCCGACTACGCCTTCCTGGGCCCCGGGCCCGCCTACGACCTCCCGTGCGCGCTCGGGCGGCCGGCCGACGACGGCGGGGCGCACGTCCACTACGCCACCTCGGCCGTGTTCTCGGGCGGCAGCGCCCTGCTCCTCAGCGGCCAGGTGGACTGCGCGGCCTTCGGCGAGCCCGGCCCCTTCCCGGCTGGTCTCAAAGAGCCCGCCGACGGCCTCCGCGGGGCCTTCCAGACCGCGTCCCCGGCCCCCGGCGCCTACCCCAGGTCCGCCTCCCCGGCGTCCGGCCTCCCCGCCGCGCTCAGCACCTTCGAGTGGATGAAAGTGAAGAGGAACGCCCCTAAGAAAAGTGAGCAGCGGCATCTGGGACGGACGCTCCCGGGTGGGGGACAGAGCCCCCTCCGCGGAACGGCGCCAGGAGCCCCTTGCCGCTGTCCCCTGGACGGCGGGTTGGGGTCAGGGGGGGAGACGCGTTCCTCGGTGCCGTTGAGAGCAGGAGAAGCCTCAGGAGCGCGCTCCGACCGCGCGCTCGCAGAGTGTGCCGGGCGGGGAGCAAAGTGCGGGCAGGGCTCGCTGCCTGCAGCATTGCCCCAGGCACGACTCTGTCCGCAGAGGCCCGGGAAGGCTGCGCTGTGACTGTGATTCGGACTGTACGTCCTAACTGTGGGGTGTTGGGTCTCCGTGTCCTCTCGCCCCTGTTGACGATCTGTCTTTATCTTGCAGGCAAACTCACCGAGTATGGAGCCGCGAGCCCCTCCAGCGCGATCCGCACGAATTTCAGCACCAAGCAGCTGACCGAACTGGAGAAGGAGTTTCATTTCAATAAGTACTTAACTCGAGCCCGACGCATCGAGATAGCCAACTCCTTGCAGCTGAATGACACCCAGGTCAAAATCTGGTTCCAGAACCGCAGGATGAAACAGAAGAAAAGAGAAAGAGAAGGGCTCTTGCCCTCTGCCACCCCTGTGGCTTCCCTCCAACTGACCCTCTCAGGCAAGAACCTGGAGAGCCCTTCTCAGGCCCAAGAGCCCTCATGAGATTTAGTCTTGAGGCTGAGGACACTTGGCCTGCGGAAGTCATAGGCCAGCCCACCCCTGTCTAGACTTACTGGCTGAGTTTGGGATGGAAGTGGGCCTGTGCAGGAAGAGAGGTTTCACTTGGGAAAGGAAGTATCTTGGTCGACTTCTGAGTTCCAGGCTGTGGGTGCACAGATGCTAATTTGAGGTCTCTTCAGCACTCATGTGTGTATTATCTGTGTCTTAGCCTTAGATAAGGTGCCTAGCTGCCAGCCCAACCCTGCTGCTATGTTGCCTTAGTCATATGCAATTCCTGGGTGCAGAGTGGCAGCGTGGTAGCTGCAGAGCCTTGGCAACCCCCTGATATGCTCCAAGGAGCAGCTACCCAAAGTTTTTCTGCGTTTAGTTTAAAGGACAAGGCTACCTGTATTCAGCTTCTTGAGATGACCAAAGCTAGCTAGCGCTTCCCTGATGTAGCTAAGCTGCTTCAACAATGATCTTCACATTTGCACTCCAGTTTTGTTTTCCTTTAAGAAGCAGTTTCTACCTCTCCATGTGCCTGAGTGAAGATACAATCGCTGTTTAGTTAGTAGCTGAACAAAGCCACAAGGTGGGTAAAGATTAGAACCTGAATTAAACCTTGACTCCAGTTACTCAAACTTGAATGTAAATATATACAGTATGTATATTTTTAAAAAGGTTTGCTTGAACTGAACATATATGGCATTTAATGTCATAGCATGTAAAAGGTTTGAACTGTTTTATAATAAAAATTACAGAATATACTACTCTCTGCTTTTCCTTACTCTCATTTTTATTTTCTTTCAAGCTGATTCTGTTTCTTCTATTTGGAATTTCTTGATTCTGCTGTGGAAATTTGTTCAGGTTGATAACTTAAAAAAAATAACACTCCTTAAACGTTGTATACACAAACAAGTGTGTATGATTATCTGATGATTATCTGAACAGGTTAAGGGAGAAAAAAAACTATCCTGCCAAATATCAGCTAACCTAGGAATTCCTTACCTTACATGCCCTAGTTTTATGGCAGATATGGAGACTGCACGGTAACCTGCAGCTAGGGGCGCCTGTGGGAATGTGACACAGCCAAGGAGACACTGCAGGGAGTTGCTGTATTTCTGTCTCCTGGTCTTACAAAAGGAAGAGGAAAGGTGACCTGAAGACTTTACTAGTTGGTTAGTGCACTCAGCTGCTCATCAAAAGTTCTCAGTGTCTAAATTCCCATTTCCAAAGTCAAGTGTTTTAAAGAGGCTTGGAGAAGCCAGTAGACAGAGCTTTCCACTTCTTGTAACCCAGACTGAGCATCTGGCCTTGCAAGAGATAATAGCACAGAGGTGCTTTCTGTTTTTGAAATTAAATACTTTCAAATGAAGTCATAGGGAGAAGTACAAGCACAGTTTGAAACTTGGTATGAGGGTATGTGGTAAAAAAACAAAACAAAACAAACAAACAAACAAAAACACCAAAAAAAACCTCTCTCTAACCTTATTTCCATCCAGTTTCCAATCCTGAAGGCACCTGTCGTTGACCAAGTTTTTATGTAACCTTACAGAAATATTATTTGAAAAAAATGTAATTTTAATACACAAAATCCAGTAGATACTTGGGACAATTGTCAGGGCAGGTCATTTTCCTCACTATATAGATAGCTGTAGCTGCATCTTTAAGTTCTCTGTATAATTCAACAGAAAGGCTTAAAGGCCCAAATAATTCAGATAAGAACCTAAGTTTATCTTTTTAGCTAGGATATCTAGATTCTTAGGGTAGTGCCTCAAACCCAATAATTCAGAGAACTAATGATTGTAGAGGATTACTTTCCTTATAAAACAGCAATGTGATTGTCTTAGAATATTGAAATTATAATGAAATTCCTGTCCTTTGTACTCTTTCACAGTCTAATGGAGTCGAAGAAATAAGATTGTCAGCTCTAACAAACTCAGCTGATAAGCGGGAAAAGATGTCACTTAAAAAGCAAGTCTGTCAATATTATTCTTATGTTTTGCCATCTGCCCTTCACTAACTTGATACAAATCAGATCTTGTTTGAAACAACATCCTCCCCTCTGAGCTCTGTAGCTATTTGAAAGGACTTGTTAAAGGAGTTGTGGTCAGCTTGCTTACAGCCACCTCCGGTTTCCCTTGCAGGGGTCTTTGACAAGACAATGTTTCCTTTTTGATAAGCGTGCAAATGTACACCTAAACAAAAGAGTGCCAAGAGGTGTGGTCATTTCCTTCATCTACTACCCTTTTCTTTGAGAAAATAAAGCCCCCCCCCCCTTTTTTAAGCTACTACTGGCACTTAACCCTGATGGATGTCTCCCTTGATGAAGGTGGCTATTTTGACATATGTATAATGCTCTTCTATGAATCAGGCCAATATTAGCTATTTTTTTGACCAACCCGAGGGATCTTTAAAAGCTTTCTTAATGCAGATCACTAAATAGCGATATTCAGTATTAGAGAGAATTCTGGCTGAAGATCGGGCAAACTAGATGACCTCTGGAGGTCCCTTTCTTTTTTTTTTTATTCCAAAATGTTTGTTTCTTTAATTTTTTTTATCTTTATTGTTGAAAGTATTACAGATGCTCTCTTTTCCACCCCTATTGACCCCCTCCATCCTGCTCTTCTCCCCTCCCCAGGCCTTCCTGCACTATATATATTGTCTGTCCATGGGCTACACATATATGCGTATAAATTCATTGCTTAATCTCTTCCTGCGCCTCCCCCTTCCCTCTGAAATATGTCAGTCTGTTGAATGCTTTTATGTCTCTAGATCTTTTTTTGTTTATTTTGTTCATTAGGTTCCACATATAAGTGAGGTCATATGATATTGTCTTTCTTTGACTGGCTTATTTCGCTTAGCATAATATTCTCCAGGTCCTGAGGGTTTCTTTCAGCATGAAAATGCTGCAAAAACAATTCAATGACTTCTACATAGTTTATTTTAGGCCTATCATTGGAAGAAAGAGAATTCAGTTCTAAGAAAGCAAATACCTTCCCCAGAATTATGAGGAGACTGTGTTTATATAGGAAAAGTGGATTTTAGAAATTATCAAATACATCTCATCGGTGGAGGTAACTAGCCCATGTGGATTATTTATAGGACAGTCCCCTTCTCATTAATCAGAATCTCGTCTTATTTTGAGTGAGGTCTTCCATGAAGTGTGATGGTTACTACTCAAATTGGGCAACTGCTAAAACAATCCCATTTCTATTTAACAGGATTTCAAATTAAACATGCTAATTCATCCTTCAGCGACCCATTATAGAAATGAATACACAATGGACATTCTGGCTATTGTATAATTAACTATTCAATGTTAGTTTTCACAGAATGACCATGTGTCTATTTTTCTGGATTCAGGATAGTTGGGAGTGAGGAAAAAGAAATAAAGCATTTATAGCACATGAAACTTCTATTGCTTGAGTACTAGCAAATGAAGGTCTTGCTGATGTAAAATCCTAAAGCAATGTCACCTAGATTCTCAAAAGATTAATTGTATGCAATTTATTCTGCCTCAATCTCATATATGGCTAGACCAGAAGAGGTTATGTCCGATTAGCATGTCATTAAAAAGGAGGGGCGGGGGCAGGAGAGTTGCATTAGCTCTGATGTTTTTAATTATGTCTTATGGCCAAACAAATGCTCTATATTTGCTGAATATTGAATTTGAAAACCTCAGCACCTAATCAGTTTCAGAGAGATGTTTAGTCTGACCACAGACCTCTCAACAAGAAAAATGCCCATTGTTAAAACTTTATTTGTGGTTTTAAAGTGAAACCATACTGGACATATCTCACAAATAATGATAAATCTCCAACTAACTAGAAATCAAGATTTTTATGGTTTTGACTTCTATAGCATATTTTCAGGGCATAAACATGCAACAAATATACAAAATAGTTCTATTTAACATCTAACTTATATCTGCTTAGGTTATACTTGTTATTCAGAAATATAATCTCAATAGAAACTGTTTAGCTAAGTTCCATAATGAATTAAGAAGAAAGAAACCCTAACGAGTGAATGAAAGGGAATTCTATTACTTGGACCAGGGATAGGGAATGTCCAGCCCTTGGGCCATATAAGGCCCACAGAATCTTTTGGTCTGGCTCTGCCAAGGCATTCGTGCTGAGTTAATTAATGTTTGGCCAAACATAGCAGGCTAATTTGTAACTTGATAATTTTGAATGGCCCAGGAATGATGTTATAAATATCCGAATGGTCCTTGGTAGAGAAGAAATTCCCCACCCCTGCCTTCGATTATAAAGATTTAAAACATCACCTCTTCCATTTCTGATAGTGTGGTTGACATAATTTGGACAAGATGACCAAAGAGTGGACATTTGGATTTATAATAGCTAATAAAGCAGGTTACTGACACTTTGAGGCATTTCTAGAGGGTGCTAGAAGTTAACCTATAATTTGAGGGGTCCTCTTTAAGAAAAAAAACACACAAAATCATAAATACAAAATTGTTAGGCTACCTCCCAGGATCTAGAAGGGCCTGAGTTAGTGAAGCTTAAGTTTCTTTGGGTTCATGGGAAATTCATCTCTGCCCCCTCCTGAAACCATTGCTCCATGCCCACCACGCAGCCATTGCCTATAAGTCGGTCACAATGATTTCTTTCCTCCAACATCTTGGAGCCAGAATTACTGTTTGATTGTCTTCAAGTGCATTCAATAATATATATTGCTCAGACAAGGGCAGGTTGGGGCTTTGTTCTATAATCTGAGCATCACAATCCCACTCTGCTTTGGGCTACTGGCTGGCTGAATTACTTCACCGCCTTGGAATGGGAACCCTCTCTCATCCTTGGGGGTCTTTTTTGTGTATTTCCTTCTCATTGATACAAGCAGAAGAGAACTACAGGTTTAGAGAGCCCACAGCTACACTTAGCTTCTAAAAATTTCGCAGAAGGATGGAATCACTGAGACTGACGTAAAGAAATGTGTAACTAAGAAAATTACTCTTAAGATAGTAAACATGGATTTTCACACCAGTTGTGTTTTCTGATTAGAAGGAAAAATAACTTTCCTGGTCTCAGTGTCTCCTGTAAAAAAAGGGGGGAGTTGGTGTGGATGGTCATTAAGTTTTGTTTGTTTGTTTTTTAATCACCTTAGCATTCTTCCATAATCCTTTACTCTGCTGTTTATTACTGAAAAGTGTATTTAACAATATTGAAGCTCTGTAAGATTATAATCGATGAGAGACGGTTGGTATTGGAATAATAGCTGAGGCCTTTAAAAATCTCATCTCTACTGGGGGAAGGGCAGGGGAAAAAAAGAGATATTTGTACTAATCTTTGTAATACTTTATGTAATTAAATAAAAAAAAAAAATCTCATCTCTATAGCTTTAGGAAGTATATGTGTGTATGTGTATGTGAGGTAGGTAATGTTTCTCATTGGTCTTGACTTGATGAACAAAAAAAATCTAACAATGCTCTTGCCTCCTCAACCCCAAAGTGACCACTTCTCTTTGACCAGATAACTTAGGGTTTAGTAAGAAACTTTTCAAATAGGTGTCAGCACTTCATGTTCAGAGCCTCAATCTCCTTGTCCTCAATTCCATACTTCAAAGTCGTCAACTTTCAAAATAGAGAAATAATTTGGAATTTTTATTCCTTTAAAATATGTCGGGTTGCACTTTGAATGTTCTTTTTTGTTGAAGAAAAGAGATAAAGGACAATCAAATTCCTCCTCCTTCCCCAAGTAGTGCCTCTATTTCCTTCTCCGTGGGCTTCAGCTTTATCATCTCTCCTTCAGACATGCAGTGGGCGCCTCACTGGTCTCCTTGCCTCTGGTATCCTTCCCAGCATTCCATTGTAAAGCCCTGTCTTCATCGTGTTCCACTTCAAATTCTCTGTAGTTCCTGGTTGCCAATGGGAGCAACTGAAACGTCTTAAGCCTGAGATTCAAGTTTCCCCACCTCTGTATTTTCCATGCTAATCTCATACCATTTCTTTTTTAAAAAATCTTCACTCAAGGATATTTCCCCATTGATTTTAGATAGAGTGGAAGGGAGGGAGGGAGGGAGGGAAAATGGGGGGGGGGAGAGATAGAGAAAGGGAGAATGAGAAACATTGATGTGAGAGAGACATATCGATTGGTTTGGTTGCCTTCTGCATGCACCCCGACCAGAGCCAGGGATTGAACCTGCAACCCAGGACCTTGTCCTTGACTGGGAATTTAACTCAGGATCCTTTATTGTTTGGGCTGATGTTCTAACTATGGAACAATGCAAGCCAGGGCTTGTACCATTTATTGACACAAAAACGGCACCCAGTTAGAATAGTCTGTTCATTCTCTCCCCAAGGAAATTTTTGCTTTTTGCCTTAGAACCCTTTCTCATTGCTTCTGCTCTCTTACAATTATCTTATACATTTTCCCTACCTATTCAAAGTCATTCTTTAATAGCACAGCTCAGGTCCTACCACCTCTGTGAAATCTTTTTTGTACCATCCAATTTAAAGCAAACTCCTCTGAGTTGCTACAGCATTACTGTTTGTAATACTCACTTAGCACTTACAATCTTCTGCCATCTTAAATTATCTCTTTTTTTTTCTTCCTCTCCTCTCTCTCCCTCTCTGCTGCTATCTCCCTCTCCCCCTTCCCATTAGTTCTCTCTCCATGGGTATATATTTTATCTCTCATTAAGTACCTTGTATATAGCACTATTTGCTAAGTGTTGAATATAGTTTTATTAGATTAAAGGGTATAGTGCTACTCACCAAGCACCTCTTCTGCTAGGTACAGAGCATTTTAGTGACTTATTGCTAAGTGTTCTTTGGATTTCATTATTTACAGAAGAACATAGCTATTCTTGACCACACAATAAAATACAAATCGGAGGTGAGAGGTGAATGAGGGAAAACTGTAGACTTCCCTCCTATGCTTTAAGGCACATTCTTTTGATTGAATACAGTGTAAACCAATAAAGAGTGAATATTATCTAAAAGATCTCTTTTATCCTTACAGAATATAATTTATAATGCACTTTAGTTGTTGTTTGAGGCTTTTTAATATATTGCATTTGTTACTTGCTACTGTAACTTATGTACCTTATGGGAACAAAAATCACAGGAGGGGGACTGTTGAAACCAAACAAGGTCCAGTGTGGGGTTTCTCAAGAAAGGTCTGGAGACATTAAATATAGTGGTTATAGGAGTGCACCTAGAGGGCAGATAGGCTTGGGAGCACATCCTGGGACAAGTGACACTATGTTACTTAGCTCTAAATTCCTCTCTTAAAAATGGGAATAACAATGTCCTTACTTCATTGAATTCTGAGGATAACCAGAGATAATACATGTAGGTAATACATTTATTAAGCATAGTACAAATGTCTGATGCTTAATAAAAATTTGCTATTAAGACAGAATATATTATAAGAGTTGTGATAGGCAGCTAGGATGGAAATATGGGTTGAGGGAGAGAAATAATTATATATACAACAAATATTTATTGATTTCCCAAGTGCCAGGTACAGACTATTAGAATTAAAGAGATACTGAGAAAGGAACAAGAATCACAGGAAATCCGATGAGAGAGAATAGTAAAGGCCTGGGATTATGGATAAAATTTGCAAGCTATAGGAAAGTAAAATGGCAGTTGATGGTTGAGCACTCATTGAATTAAGTAAGAGCCCAAGTCCTTAGAAGAAGCCTGGGAGACATAAAGGACAGGAGGGGCATCAGATCATTAAACACTGCTGGTTTACTGGATCATTCTGGGAAATGCAGAAAACTGAAATTTATCACATTTCTGCTCATTTTTTCCCCTTTGCAAAAGGACATGTGAATTTGCATGCATGGTATTTTGAGGGTCAGGTGTCATAAATTAGAATGCAGTGATGATTTCCATGAGTTTCCTATATTGTGGTGCTTCCCCGGGTTGAATTTATCATTCTCAAAAATAGAGACTCTGGTGCTGTGTTCTGTTGACATCAAAGTTAAAATAGGATCGACCATATTCTTTTTTTTAAATATATTTTATTGATTTTTTACAGAGAGGAAGGAAGAGGGATAGAGCGCTAGAAACATCGATGAGAGAGAAACATCGATCAGCTGCCTCCTGCACACCTCCTACTGGGGATGTGCCCGCAACCAAGGTACATGCCCTTGACCAGAATCGAACCTGGGACCTTTCAGTCCACAGGCCGACGCTTTATCCACTGAGCCAAACCGGTTAGGGCTCGACCAGATTCTTGATTCTATTGCTGTGGAAGGAAGAAATTTTTCCCTCTACATACTCTGGAAGTGGGGAATCATGAATTTTCCCAACTGTGCTAACCTGTAACTATGTCCATTGTAGTTTTATGAAAGCCTGTTATTAAGTTTGTGTGTGTGTAGGTGTGTTTGGGGGAGGGCTTACCACAAAAAGAACACTTTGAGGTCTAATGGCTAAAGGATAGTCCTAAATAAAATAGAAAGTATTTTATTTTCCTCAATGCCTATGACCAATTGTCCAAATAGTGTTAGTATTCACTTGCTTGAATGAGTGATTATTCTATCAGATATAAATGTTTATTTCTCCTCTTATATTTTAAACCTGATCTAAATTTCAAATTCATGAAGTGTGTTGGCTTTACTATGAAAGAATTATAGAAAAGATAGAAGTCAATGTAAATAAATAAAATAAGCTTCAATAAACAAATGAAAACTATAGTATTTCTCATTCAGACAAAAGTAGCATACTACTTATCCCTAAAAGTCTTCAATTGATTTTAAAAGCAATTTAATTTTTCTTGTGTTAACCTGTCAAAAAGTCCAATTTATTCTTCTGTATAAACTGAATAAAGTATCACATGCAACCAGAATAATCTTTTTTTTCCCTACCAGCATGTGGTTTCTTTGTAAACTTCAAAAACAGTTGTGTTTGAATATCTGAATATGCTTTGGAATTTGTCACATGGTGATGCTATCCAAGAACTGTCCAAGACTACTTTTATCGAAGGTTTGTGATTTTTCGCTTGGCCCTTGATTTTGAAAATTTATATATTTTATAAGAAAATGTATAGTTTTTTAACTGGTCCCATATAAACTCAAACTATTGTATGTTACATATTTTAATACACCAATAAACTGAATAAATTTCATTCTGAATGTTCAAAGGTAAATAAAGATACTGCTTTATAAATGTCCATGACTCAATATACATCATAAAACTAGGTTATCCTATATAATAAAAGCCTAATAAGCAAATTCTTCCACCAGGAGTTCAACTGCTCATTAGGATGTGTGCTGACCACCAGGGGGTGGTGCAGAGCATGGGCGACATGGCTCTGGCAGCAGGTGGCAGTGGAGGCTTTGCCTGCCCAGATGGGCCCTGATGAGAGTGGGACCACAGCAGCAGGATGGTGGAGCAGGAGAATGGGTGGTGCCAGGCCAAGGCAGGTGCAAGCAGGGGCTGAGGGACCAGACCAATCAATTGCCCTGCAGGTGGGATTGTTGGAGCAGGTGAGGGGGCGGTGCCAGGCCATGGAGGGGTGCCAGGCTGGGCTGCAAGCTGGGGCTACAAGCCTGGGGGCGTGAGCTGGGACCTGATCCTCACAGGCCACACCAAGGGACCCTACCATGCATGAATTTGTGCACTGGGTCTCTAGTTTGTAAATAAAAGTTCATATTTTCCATTTCTGCCCCTTCCAATTTTAATTATAAAACAATGAACATTTTGAATTCAGGATAAGTAGAGTTGCTTAAAGCTTTCTTAAGATTATGTAGTATTAGGGACATTTTAATAAAATTCAAAACCACATTTGGGCTGCTAGAAAATTTAAACTTTAAAAATTTTTTCCCCTTTTAATATCAGAAGGCTCTGTTAAAAGCTACTCTCTTAGTGAAGAAGAAACCATTGTCTGTTAGTTTCTCTCTTTTGTTAAATTTAATATTTTTATTTTAAAAATAATATGCATGGAATGTATCCAGTTTTAAAAAATTACTGCTGTGTACCAAACTCTCTCTCCATGTATTCATCACTCTTCAGATCTGTGTCTACACCAAGAGAGATGTCCAGAAATATATTCACCTGATGCCGATGATGATTATTTCTACATAGTAAGATTTTGTTGATTTTTTTTTCACTATAGTACTTTTCTTCTACATTGTTTAAAAAATTTTAAATAACAAAACATTAAATGTAGAGGTAATGAAGTCACTCTTTTAAAATATGTGAAAAAGGAAAAAAAATACATTTGGTAGTCACAGTCATTGCATTTATTTTTGCCAGTTGGTGACCCCAGAGGAATTAGATAATGCATCTCATGTGCCAATTCCTGAATAATTAAGTAAAAAGATCTGTAATGTACATGGATATACACATGAGTCAATAAATGATAGATAAGGTCTATCATTCATTTCTTCAACAGGGAATTCAGCACTTGGTTGTCACATATGTTCAATTTTCATCCTGCCATTTGGAAACAAGCTCCAAATTGTGCTGATAAAAAAAAACAGAATTCACAATTAGCAAAAGAATAAGAAAAGAATACCTTTTGCTTAAGAAGAGTGGAGAGCCATGAAATATGGAAAACTATACTTCTGAGTACCATTTTTTGCAATACTTATAAAACAAAAGAAGTGTTGCCTTTAATGGTGAAAGTAAGTTTATACAGATATGATCAAACTTTTTATAAGACTATGTATTCTTTTTAAATATTTTTATTAATTTCAGAGAGAAAAGGAGAGGGAGAGAGAAATAGAAACATCAATGAGAGAGAATCATTGATTGGCTGCCTCCTGCATGCTCCCTACTGGGGATCAAGCTCACTACCTCAGCATATGCCCCGACCTGGAATTGAATCCTGACCATCTGGTTCATGGGTCAATGCTCAACCACTGGGCCACACTGGCCAGGCAAGAATGTGTATTCTTTTTTTTTTTTTAATTTAATTTTATTGATTTTTTACAGAGAGGAAGGGAGAGGGATGGAGAGCTAGAAACATTGATGAGAGAGAAACATCGGTCAGCTGCCTCCTGCACATTCCCCACTGGCGATGTGCCTACAACCAAGGTACATGCCCTTGACTGGAATCGAACCTGGGACCCTTGAATCCGCAGGCCTGACGCTATAGCCACTGAGCCAAACTGGCCAGGGCAAGAACGTGTATTCTTAATAAGCTGCACTTTTTTCTGGAGAACAACTCCAAAACATTCTTTGATTTCTATCTTTCAGTTGTAGGAAGACATACAATTTCAGTGGTCTGTGAGATAAACACACCAAAGAAGAAAACCAATAACAATACAAGATAGGTTTAAGCCTCTAAGAGGCAAATTAAGGGTTAGATAACCACAATGAGAACATGTTAATTATTTTTACTGGTGTTATTTCATTAGCAACTTGATACTTTTAGGTATGTATGAAAAAAACCTTAAAATAAATAGGTATATTTTTTGTATTAACTCTGTATGCATTTTGTATTAGGTATCTTCATTTGGCTGGAATTATTAAAACTGTAGAGCATCTATTACAAGGCCGTTTGCTGTTTTGGCTTTTTTCAGTATCCACTTCTTCCTCTAACAGCCCTTCTCCACTTTTTTTCTGAGTCTTGTGCCAATGGTGGTGATGTCCACTTGGGCCTGGACCTGGCTTAAGTTCAGGGCTGAGGAGCCACTGCCAATCCAGGGGGCTCCACAGCCCTGAAGATAACTAAAGTTAACCTTTTCTTTTTTTCCCCTGTTTAAACTAGCTTGAGGGCAACAGTGTTTGTCTCTCAAATCCTGTGTGATGCACTGCCCTCAAGGAACTTATAAACTCAGTAGTAAGGGAGATTGGACAAGTCCAAAAATAACGTTAAGTGCTTAATGGGAGCGTCGCATGCTTAGGACTGTGTCTACACAGCACAAAATGAAGTGGCAGGCTGGCGCACACCCAGTGGCTTTAACAAACTTGGCAGCCTGTGGACTGCATAAGCCTTGAGTCAATCAAAAGATCTCTGGAGAAGGGGATTCCAAAGCTTCCACTAGTAATTCGCTCTGATTTGCTCCACAGACTCTGGCAATGAAGAAGTGGAGTCTGTTTTTTCCTTTAGGTCATTTGGTTCCCAAGAACTTTATCAGCTCAAAGTGGGCCCTTTGAACTAAACGATGAACAAAGATCCCACTACCACTCGCTTCTTGCTCTGTTTCATAGTTTGGTAAGTTTTATTTCCTTCTGTTTCCAAGCCCTTTTGTGCTCCACATTGCACTTCGTACATATCTTTCTTATAGAATGATTGCTGTTTATTGCAATGATCTGCATCTGTGTCTGTCTCCTCCAGGGCAGGAGTGGGATATATTCATCTTCCTATCTCTGGATTCCCTACCATATCCATTTTTGCTATGTTTAGTGTTGTGCTGATTTTATATGCCATAAATCCTGAGGAGATTAAAAAAAAAAAAAAGAGTTGCGTATATGCCTCACTCTGATGCTTCTAGAAGGTGCTGTCTCTCATGCTTGGCTTAAATGATAAAGGAAGAGAAATTTGTCTCTGTATTTTCTTCTTCTGAGGGTTTTCTGCCATTGCACCCTGTAGGTCAACCCACACCTTCCAGTTAGGAGTGGATTAAGTCAGCTCTAAAGTATTAACTGGCAATGTTCTAACTTAACCTGGCTGCACAAATGGTCTCCTATGATTGTTTCTTTAAGCCCCACCCAAAAATTCATGTACTGCTCTGGAGGTATGCTATTAAAGAGTGAAATAATGCACGTTAAAAACGTGTCCACACTACATCTAGCATTGAGTTTCCCTCTGAACAGGAGCTAAGGCTGTTTTAATATATTTTAAACTACTTTATGAGGCAAAAATGAGCGACACTGGAAGCATAAAACACCAAGATGACCTAGAAGGCAGTGTTGTAAGATGGATTAGATGGGAAGAGGCAGAAGTCAGGCCACTTAAGGATTCATTTCAATAGACTTGATGAGAGATGATGAAGGTTTGCGGCAACGAAGAGACATCAAACATAAAACAGTCACTTTGGAGGAACAATGTGGAGGGGTTAGTAACTGATGCAGAATAGATGGTGTAAGACCAGACATAGACTTCAGAGCTCTAGAAACAGAAATGATAAAAAAAAGTCATGTTAAAGTGTACATAAATTCAAGCTTCCCATTTTACCTATTTTTAAATGTACAAGTCAATGGCACGAAACACATTCATCTTCCCAAACTGAAATTATGCACACATTATGCACCCATTCCCCCCTGGCCCAGATCCTGGTAACCACCCTTCTACTGTCTAGCTGTATAAATTGAACTACTCTAAATACTTCAAGTAAGTGGAATCATATAATATTTGGCATTTTGTATCTGGCTTATTTCATTAGCATAATGTTTTCAATATAAGTGAGTTTGCTTAAATTAAAAAAGCATATTTCAGGGATTTCTGATAGTACACTTCTGGATAATGGAAGTTAACATTTTCTCTCAGTGTCTGGGCTGTGAGTGGGCGAGTGTGTGGTACTCTCTGCTCACCTACTTCACACTCCTCCAGTGCTCAGGTGGCCTTCCAACACCCAGAAATGCTACATGTTTAGATCTTTTCCAAATTCCAGCCAAATTCAGATGTATCTACCCTATTTCCTATTCCTTTTGGGCTCTGTTCTTTGCTAGTAGATCAGGGTTGATGACAAAAGTTTGTTGTGCATTTCCCAGATAACATGTTTACATTTTAACCAGGAATTATTTTGTATAGACCCTAATGAGTTCCAGTCAGTGTGAAAATAGAAACTTCAAGAGAGCAGCAAGCTGATGGAGGAGGAGGTGAGACTTGTGGCCAGGTCAGGTGAGACCTAAGATGGCTTTATGGCCCCAGCACACCGGGCTAAAGGTGGATGGTGGTTTAGGAGAAGCTTCTCACAGAATCCTAACTGTTTGGGCTCAGAACATGGGCTTGGAGATCATAGGACCTGGATTCAAATTCTGACTCCAGCACTTACTGGTTGACCTTGGGCAAGTCATTTGACCTCTTTTGTGTTTCAGTTTCCTTACAGGGAAATGAGCAAAATGTATTACCTTGTAAGATTGTTGTGAGGATTAAATAAAACATAAAAGTATTTAAGGATGGTTTTTAGTATATAGTAAGCACTAACCCTGTGTTAGCTATCCCTCATTTTACTCTTCAACAACTGAGGCCCAGAGATCCTGCACTGAGGGCTCAGTGTAGAGCCACGGTTGGAGCTGTAATAATCAGATTTGTTGTATGCCCCCTGTTAGCTCTCTGGTTTTCTTGAAACCAGGATGAGGGGAGAACACTAGGTTACAATCAAGAATCTCTCTGCCCAGGCCTGAGGGGGGAAAATGTAACCTGATACCCAAATCCCTGCCTTTTATTTTCCCACAAGAGAAAGAAGGACAGGCTCACTGGGAAGGCAGAGCAGGGGAGGGGCTGCCTGGTGATGGAGGGGCTGTCATTTCACCATTTTTTTTCCTTTAGTAAAAGACTTGGTTAAAATATAAATGCCCCTCAGGAGGGGTTATATATTAACTTCCTGCATTAGTTACCCATTGCAATGTAACAAATCACCCCCAGACTTCGTGGCTCAAAACAACAATAATCACTTATTAAACTTCAGTTTCTGTGGGTCTGGAATTCTGGAGTGGCTTGGGCTGGGTAGTTCTGGCTCGGCATCTCTGAGCCAGATGTCACCCAGGCTGCAGCAATCTGATGGCTTGACTGGGCCTGGAGAGTCACTCCCAAGTTGGTCGCTTCCAAGGTGGCTCACTCACATGGCTCACTCATCTCCAGGTGATGCGGCCTTCTCTGCGCAGCTGTTTGAATGTCCTCAGGACATAGCTACTGAGTCCTCCAAAACAAGAAATAAAAAACAACAAAAACAAGGTGGTAGCCACAATGCCTTTCTGATCTAACTTCTGAAATGACACACTACCATGACAATGTTCTATGATTCAGTTGTAAGAAATATGCCTCTGGCTCTGACCAGTTTGGCTCAGTGGATAAAGCGTCAGCCTGCGGACTCAAGGATC
This sequence comes from Murina feae, assembly GCA_004026665.1. Taxonomy (NCBI): domain Eukaryota; kingdom Metazoa; phylum Chordata; class Mammalia; order Chiroptera; family Vespertilionidae; genus Murina; species Murina feae. The sequence goes on along the minus strand of PVJC01002799.1, from coordinate 17,726 downwards.
CTGGGTTTGATTCCAGTCAAGAGCATGTACCTTGGTTGCCAGCACATCCCCAGTAGGGAGTGTGCAGGAGGCAGCTCTTCCATGTTTCTCTCTCATCGATGTTTCTAACTCTATCTCTCTCCCTTCCTCTCTGTAAAACATCAATAAAATACATTAAAAAGAAAAGAAATATGCCTCTGATTTATCTTCATAGAAAAAAACGGCATGTAGCCAGGAGGCTGCTGCTGAATTTCCCCAGAACAAACAGGATGTGAGGGTAGAGAGTGAGGACGAGAGCTGTACAAGTGGCTGACAACGCGTGTCCTAGGAAGATTAAGGAGGCGACTAGAGAAGGCTCCAGCCCATTTTTAAAAAATAACCCAATGGGAGATAGCAAGACCTAGGCCACCTATTAGGAAATAGGTGATGAAGTAGTACTCAGCCAATGAGGAACTGGAGGAGGGTCTCAATAAATAGGCTCTGTTCCTTGCCCTATGTGTGATCCTGTACAATGGACGCCTCTCAAGAGTGTTATTAAGTCTCATTTTCGCCATGCTTCTGTTTCCTAGTCCATCATTTGAAATTTTAACTCAGCCATTTCTCACACAGTGTGGGAGGCTGAAGACCAGGAAATGAGGATCTCAGATGCTGGCTGCCATACCCCTCTTCAGCTCCAATTCTAGTTGGAGTTAACCCAGAAATAGGAGAAACGTGGAGGTGGGGTGGGATCTGGAGGAAGGCCTTACACTAGCCCTGAGCAGGGGGAAGAGCTGGGGGTGGTGGTGGTGGTGGTGGGGAGACAGGAAGACACTCAAGCAAGCTTCGCCTGCCTTTCCCTGCCCTAACAGAGGGCTTGAACAGCAGCCGGAATCAGGAAGGTGCACCTCTGGAGCAGGGTACAGACTGGTAAAAAGAAATAAAGCCATTCCTTTTTAAAGCAAATTGGCTACAACTTTGACACTTTTGACAAATATCCTGGTAATCCCCATCACCTGGCTGAATCAGCTGCTGCTCCTACCAATTTGTGTGTGACAACAAGTTGGTCTCTTCCTGTCTCGCTGTCTTTAGCTTTGGAATGGGTTTGACTATTCACTCTTTAGTGGTTGTTTCGAAAAACAGGTTTATCATTACAAAGACATAGCATACTTATTTTCATGTTATTATTTTGCTTCAAAATGTTCATTAGTCTCTTTAAAAGAGTATAAAGATCCTCACAGATACATTAATCAACATATTTGCTTGCTCATTTTTCTTTTAATTTTAGTTTTCAAAAATACCCAAAGGCTACATCCATTATAAGGTAATGGACTGCAAAATCTTATTTAATTGCAATGAACATATTTACTGGAGTTACAGAAAAGAAAAAATATAGAATTCTGTGAACTATCAATGTAAAAGAATCAAAACAACCTCTGGTAATTGGCAAGAAAGTGCTTCCTTGTATGCTTCCTCACCCCTCTCCCTTCCATCTCCCTTCACTCCAGGTCCACTGACCTTGAGACAGGAGGAGGCCCTGAGCCAGGGCATTTTCTGGGCTCAGAAGCCCTTGGAGATCAGAGGCTAAAACTTGTGGCTCAGAACTCTTGGGAGATGGATGTACCCTACATGCTCCTGGTTTGATTCTGATGCAGAGAAGGATTCAACAGCTGCAATTTCCAAAGCTTTCCTCCTCTGCAGACAGAGGGAATGCTCAGCAGATAGATTATGCTGGGGGACCTTTGAGTCACAAGTGGTCCCACTGTCTATGAGTTATTCTGGTGCATTCCCTACTCACCTTGAAGATAAAGTGTTGTTGTTTCTATTTTCTTTAAATAAATCTTTATTGTTCAGATTATTACAGATGTTCCTTTTTTCTAAACCCCCATAGCTTCCCTCCACCTGGTTCCCCACCCTGTGCCCTTAACTCCACCACTGTCTTTATCCATAGATGTAAGATTTTTGTCCAGTCTCTTCCCATACCCCTCACATCCCCTTCCCCCTGAGAATTGTCAGTCCATTCCCTTTCTATGCCCTTACTTCTATTCTATTCACCAGTTTATTCTGTTCATCAGATATTTCTATTGACTTAATTGTTATATTCACTGGTTGATAGGTATTTGTTGTCACTTTGTTGTTCATAATTTTTATCTTTACCTGTTTCTTCTTCTTTCTCTTCTTAAAGAATGCCCTTCAACATTTCAAATAATCCTGGTTTGGTGGTGATGAACTCCTTTAGCTTTTTCTTGTCTGTGAAGCTCTTTATTTGACCATCAATTTTTCATGATAGTTTTGCTGGATAGAGTAATCTTGCTATTCATCACTTTGAATATTTCTTGCCACTCCCTTCTTGCCTGCATGGTTTCTGTTGAGAAATCAGCTGACAGTCCTATGGGTGCTCCCTTGTAGGTAACTAACTGCTTTTCTCTTGCTTCTTTTAAGATTCTCTCCTTGTCTTTTGCCCTTGGCATTTTAATTATGATGTGTCTTGGTGTGGTCCTCTTTGGATTCCTTTTGTTTGGGATTCTCTGTGCTTCCTGGACTTGTAACTCCATTTCTTTCACCAGGTAGGGGAAGTTTTGTCATTATTTCTTCAAATAGGTTTTCTATATCTTGCTCTCTCTCTTCTTCTGGCCCCCTATAATTCTGATGTTGGTACACTTGAAGTTGTCCCAGAGGCTCCTTACACTATCTTCATATTTTTGGATTCTTTTTTCTTTTTTCTTTTCTGGTTGGCTGTTTTTTGCTTCCTGGTATTTCATATCTTTGACTTGATTCTTGTGATCCTCTTGTCTGCTGTTGGATCTCTGTATATTATTCTTTATTTCAGTCAGTGTATGCTTAATTTCTGATTGGTCCTTTTCCATTGTTTTGGTATTCTCATTAAGATCCTTGAAGGTCTCACTTAGTTCCTCGGAAGTTCATAGAAGATTCTTGAGTAGCTTTATAAGTGTGGCTCTGAACTCTTTATCCAGTCCTTTGCTTTCCTCCGTTTCTGTCATTTGTTATCTATTTCTTTGTCTCTGCATTTTGGCTGCTTCCCTGCATTGATAGAGTGGTGTTTTCTGTCCCAGCTGGAGTCTGTTAATTTAGGCTGCAGGCAGACAGGCACACAGCTTGGGGTGGGGTCTCAGAGTCACTGGTGTGGAGCAACCCACGATGGCTGCCCCTCAGTCAGCTCCTCAGATTTTCCACACCCTGGCGTCTGCGCGCCTCTGAGTCCCTGAGTCTCGGAGCTCTGCATCAGTGATTGCTGCAAACAGCTCTGCTAGAACACCACTGTTGTCTTCCACCTCATTGCCAGCCTGCCTGCAAAGCATTCAGTGCGACCCCGGAGCCTGTAAACCCTTCTGAGCCGTGGACCCAGGTGCAGCAGCCACCTCCACTCTTTTGCACTGCCGCCACCCTTTCGCGCATCCGTACCTCTCTGTTTTGGTGCCAAGAACTTCTACTCAGTTTCAATGCACTCCTTCTCTTGCCTTCTAGTTGTAAAGGTTCCACTCCCTTGGTTCTGGAGTATGGTTGTTTAGCTTTATTGTTGTATTTTTTAACATGTATGTGGGAGGCTGTGCATTCAGGTATATACCTATGCCACCATCTTGGTTCCTCCTCTCAAAGTGTTGTTGTTTCTAAAAAAATTATTGTAGAGAGTATTAAAGGTGTCCCTCACTTCCGCCCTCCACCCCCCCACCTTTGCCTGCTTCCACCCAGACCCTGCTCCTTCCCAGGCCTTCACCACATTATTGTTTGTGTCCATGGGTTATGCATGTATGTTCTTTGGTTTATCTCTTCCCATCCACTCCCCTCTGAGGTATGTTAGTCTATTCTATGCATCCATGCCTCTAGACCTATTTAGTTCATTAGATTCCACATATAAGAGAGATCATGTGATATTTGTCTTTCTTTGTCTGGCTTATTTCATTTAGCATAATAATTTCCGGGTCCATCCATGCTGTCTTAAAGGGTAAGAATTCCTTTGTTACAGCGCATAGTATTCCATTGTGAAAATAGAGTATTTTTGAGGTGACTAACTATGGCCTTACACCAATGGTCTCATTTATGATTCTTGAATTATAAAATGTTTTGATGAGATATTTCCCCACAAGTTTAAAAGAAATAATTGAAAATAGATAAGTCCTGGTCAGGTGGCTTAATTGGTTGGAACATCATCCCATACACGAGAAGGTTGCAGGTTTGATCCCCAGTTGAAGTGCAGACTGGAGATGGTCAATTGATGTTATTCTCTCACATCAATGATTCTCTCTGTCTGTCTGTCTTTCTTTTCCCATTTCTCTAAAATCAATGAATATATCCTTGGGTGAGGGTAAAAAAATAAAGATAAAACCCACAAGTTCAGGGACACTTAATACATCCCAATTTATCTATCAGATTCTGGTACCATTACATATATGATTATATTTAATTCAATCTAAGATGATTACTTCAAACTGGATCCTCCTGCTGTCTATTTCTGGTTCCTCAGGGATCCTATGAAAAATCTGAGGAAATTCCTTGCTGATTGGAGAGATATTAGACCATAACATATGGCCCACACATGTGATTAATGTTTCTCTAAGGAAAAATGTAGAGTTATATTTAGAATATAGGGTATGCATTCAGTGGTTCTGGATGACCCAGGGGGTTATTAGATTCTTCATGTGGAATTTTTTGTAGTTAAAAGATGAATCCAGAATTCTGTCTGTTTGGTGTGGACATTGGAGCTCATCTGTAAGTTTTTGCAGGTGTGAGGCCTGCCAAATTTTCACTATTGTGTCATTTCTTGAAAGCTATTCATAGTGCTCTTCAGAGAAGATTTTTCTGAGTTTCAGGGTCTCCACTGTGTATTTTAAATGTTTTTAAAATTGATTTTAGAGAGAGGAAGGGAGAGGAATAGAGAGATAGAAGCATGGATGAGAGAGAAATATGTATTAGCTGCCTTCTGCATGCCCACTACTGAGGATTAAGCCTGCAACCTAAGAATGTGTACTGACTGGGAATTGAACTGGTGATCTCTTGGTTCATGGGTCGATATTCAACCACTTAGCCATTCCTGCCGGGCTGAACTCTTTGTTTCATATGTGTCCGACTTAATCCACTAAAGTCCTGAAGAATGTAAGGGCTCCCAATTGCCTATACTTGGCCTTTCCACCTGAATGTCCATCTTACTCACAACTTGAAATCAATATCCCCACCCTAACCAGTTTGGCTCAGTGGATAGAGCGTCGGCCTGCGGACTGAAAGGTCCAAGGTTTAATTCCGGTCAAGGGCATGTACCTTGATTGTGGGAACATCCCTTGTAGGAGATGTGCAGGAGGCAGCTGATCGATGTTTCTCTCTCATCGATGTTTCTAACTCTCTATCCCTCTCCCTTCCTTTCTGTAAAAAATCAATAAAATATATTTTAAAAAATCAATATCCCCTTCCCAGTGACCTGACTGCTTGTCACTTTAGTGTCACCCAGTTCTCTTCACTTCCAGGCTCTCAGGTGAAAACTCTTGGGAAATGCAATTTTTTTTCTTTTCCTACACTAGCCTCTTTCTAAATCTCTTTATTCATTTTTTCTCTTCAGGTGTTTGGATTTATTTTCGATTGATTATAGCTATTTCCCATGACTCCAGTGTCTTTTCCATCTAATTCAGCCTCAATCCTGTCACCAGTGATTCTTCATAAACTATCTCCACCCCTACTCCCATAACCCCCAAATTGTGATACTGGCCTAGGCTCTAGGAAAACCACAGCAAGCTTAAACTATTTTATCTCACTTTTAAGAGCCACTTAAAAAAAAAAATCTACTTAATTCATCCTGCCTTGTTTACCACTATTGCCCCAAACAACTCTACTTATACTTTAGTTAGATTAGCTTCCTTTTGCCTTTTAGTCTTATAAAGATCCTACTTGCTTCTGTTTATTTTTTAAGGCATTTTTTTTTATTCCTAAAAGATTCCTTTTCCCACTTCCCAAATCTCGACTTCCAATAACCGGACCTTACAGTAACTTTCCTCTTCCACTTTAAATCAATAAAACAGGTAAAAATTATAAAAACGTGTTCACATTCTTTGACCCACTAATACTATCTTTAGAACTATAGCTTAAGAAATTAACAATTAACAAATTAGAAAAGCTCTTGGGCACAAAATTTTCTCTCCTACACAACATTATTGATGATAGTATTGAAGAACTGGAAACAAACGATATATCCAATAATAAAACTAAATAATTATACATCACTCTATGGAAATTTCATGTGCACACATGGGTATTATAAAGACTATGTAATTATGTGAAACTAGAGGCCCGGTGCATGAAATTTGTGCATGGGTGGGGTCCCTAGGCCTGGCTGGCGACCAGAGCCGGGCTGATTGGGGCCTGAAGGCCCCAGCAGGCCCAGGAGAGGAGGCGACAGTTGTTGGGCCGGTGTGGAAGGAACGAATGCTGATGCTGCCACTGAACGGTTCCCTGCCTCCCCCCTTTCTCCTTCCTTCACCATTGCACTGCCATTGCAATGGGCAGGTGGTGGGCCAATTGGGGCCTGCCAGCTGTGGGGGGACAGGAAGTGGGAGGTTGGCCGCCAGCCTGAGGAGGGAGCCGGCTGTCAGTCCCCATGGGAAAGGGATCACACCGCTGCCACCCACCCCCAGTTCCCTGTCCCAGCCCAGGGCCCCACCCCGCTCAGGCAATAAGGCCTGCTGGCCAGGGGTAGGAACAGTGGGAGGTTGGCTGGCCAGGGGAGGTTGGCTGTGGGAGCGCATTGACCACCAGGGGGCAGCTCCTGTGTTGAGCACCTGCTCCTGGTGGTCAGTGTGTGTCCTAGCGACCAGTCGTTCCAGTCCTAACGGTTGCTTAGGCTTTTATATATAGACTAGGGACCCAGTGCACGAAAATTTGTGCACTCGGCTGGGGGGGGGTCCCTTAGCCCGGCCTGTGCCCTCTCGCAGTCTGGGACCCCTCGGGGGATGTCCACTTGCTGGCATGTCTGACCAGCCTGGGTGAGGGACTGATGGCTGTTTGCAGGCTTGCCAAGCCCCCCCAGTGGGGACCCTCACCCAATGAAGGTGTGGCCAGCCTGGGTGAGGGGCTGAGGGCCGTTTTCAGGATGCCCACAGTTCCTTCAGGGTTTGGGTCTCTACTGGGGTACCTGGCCAGCCTGGGTGAGGGGCTGAGGGCAGTTTTCAGGCTGCCCACAGCTCCCATTGACCTAACGTTTCAGCAAGGCTGGCTGGAATCTGGTTTCTGGGGTTTATTTATCTTCTATAATTGAAACTCTGTTGCCTTAAGCAGAGGCCTAGGCAGGCAAGGAAGCCTCCTGCTTGCTTCAGCTCCGTGGCTTCTATAATCAAAACATTGTTTCCTTGAGCAGAGGCCCAGCCGGCCTAGGCAGGCAACAAAGCCTCCTGTTTGCTCTAGCTCTGTGGCTGCCGGCCTCCATCTTGACTGGGTTAATTTGCATACAGCCACTCTGATTGGCTGGTGGGTGTGGCTTGGCTGGTGGACATGGCTTAGGTGTCTCAGAGTGATAGTTAATTTGCATATTACTCTTTTATTAGATTAGATGTTTCTTTAAAATACAAAGCTAACTAAACAGGAGAAGCAGGATGAAATATTGTATGTATATTAATGTTTTAAATCAATCCTTAATATGAAAATTTCAAACAAGCTTGATTAGTTCTTTTTTTTAAAGGGTAAAAAAGAGATAATTTAACACTAAAAGGCTTTACTGACAAAAGGAAAAGCACATCACCCTGGCTGTGTAGCTCAGTAGTTGGAGTGTCAACCCACACATCAAAGGGTGGAGGGTTTGATTCCGGTCAAGGGCATGTGCCTGGGTTGTGGGTTCACTCCCTGCCTTTCCCCAACCTCTGGTTGGGGTGAGTGTGGGAGGCAACCAGTTGATGTGTCTCCTCACATCGATGTTTCCTTCTCTTTTCCTCTTCCTCCTTCCCTTCCACTCTCTGAAAAGCAATGAAAAAAATATCCTCAGGTGAGGATTAATAAAGAAGAAAAAAAGAAAAACACATCTATTTACACGTTTTTATGTAAATAAATTTAGATATTTGCTTAAAAGAATCTAACATCTCTTACTGCCTATAACATTCTGGTTACCCTAGATGTTCTTTAATCCTAATAGTATATCCAGTGAGGCATGTATTATTAGCTCCATTTACAAATGAACAAAAAATAGGCTGGGAGAGGTAAATAATTTTTTCAGATCACACAGCTAGGATGTGATAGGTTCAGGATTTTCACCTGATTCAGCTGCATGAAGATCTGAGACAAATGTAAACATGACTTTATTTCTAATAAGATATCTATTATTGAAGAGTCAATTGTTAAATAATGTGACTATTATAAACCTTAAAAAGTAAGAAACAAGAAAAAGAGAGAGAGAGCTCTTTGGAATGATACACATGGACTTCTTTCTAAAGAGTAGTCAGAAACATCACAGAAATTAGTGACAGAGGTCATGCTGGTGGACAGGGTGCCTCCTGGGAGCTCTGGTTTGCCATTTTTAGCTTAAGGCTTATGATTCATATGGACAATGATAAAACTGTTCAAGCACTTAAATGGTTCTATTGGGATGCAACTCATCCTCAAACTCAGACAGAGGATTGGATACTACCATCTTTCTATAGATCAACAACTGAGCTTGGTACTTCATGACACTTTGGTTTCAAGTACTACACTGAGTGGCCAGATGATTATGACCACCCCATAAGTACTTCGTTGGGCCACTTTTTGCTTTCAATACTGTGGCGTTTCTTCTTGGCATTGACTCCACGAGATGTTGAAAGGTGATGCGAGGAATCTGACACCATGCCTGATGAATAGCACTGTCCAGTTCTATGAGATTTGGTGGTTGTGGAACCAGCTGCCTGATGGCTCTTTTAACTTCGTCCCACAAATGCTCAATTGCATTGAGATCTGGTGACTGTGGGGGCCACCTAAGCAAGGTCAAGTCTCCTTCATGTTCTTGAAACCACTCCTGCACAATACAAGCACCATGGCATGGCGCATTGTCTTGTTGGAAGAAGCCATCTCCATTGGGATACGCCATCAACATGATAGGATGAACTTGATCAGCAATGATACTTAGGTATGTTGTACTATTCAGATGTTGTTCCACATGAATTAAAGGGCCCAAATCATGCCAGGAAAACATGCCCCAAACCATAACACTGTCCCCATCAGCTTGAAGGAGTGTGTATTTGTTGTATGGGAGGAGGGTCAGGGTAGGCTGAAGCTCATGTCCTGCCAACTCTTACCAAGGTAAAGGGCAATGGAATTGCTTTCACCTTTCCCCTGAGTGCAGTTCAGGCTTCACATTTCATTGTTTTGACTTCCTTCTGCTTTTAAGTTTGCTCATATTTTAACTTGAAATCACTGCGGAAAGATTCTGGAGTGGGAGGTAGTAGAAAAATTTTAACTTCCCTAGATATGATCCTGGACTTGGTATCTCCTTGGTATGGCACTACATGGGTTAAAATTTGCAGTTTTGTGAATTCTTTTCTTTGGTGAAGAGTGAGAAGTCCAAGGTTTGGAAAAACCTCATGTCGACCAGTAGACTTAGCATTGTTACCAATACCTTGTTAAACAATTCAATCATGTGGTATTTGCTAATTGTATTAAAATCCCAGACAATTAAAAAAAGTAAAGTTCTTCATGTGAGCAGCTTCAGGGGATAGCAAATGCTGAAATTAGCAAAGGTGCTTGGAATGGTTAAGAACATCCATCCACCCTTTACCTGAAAAGCTTAACTCCACAGCAGAGAAGGGAAGTCCTTTGGATTATTTTTTTAAAATGTATTTTATTAATTTTTTTTTACAGAGAGGAAGGGAGAGGGATAGAGAGTTAGAAACATTGGTGAGAGAGAAACATCCATCAGCTGCCTCCTGCACACCCTCTACTGGGGATGTGCCTGCAACCAAGGTACATGTCTTTGACTGGAATCTCACCTGGGATCCTTCAGTCCATAGGCCGATGCTCCATCCACTGAGCAAAACTCGTTAGGGCTGGATCTTTTTCTTTGTTTCTTTTTAAAAATACTTTTAAGCCTATCTAAAATCTCTTTTTATTATGGAAATCTAAAAATCAAATATGGAGTCTAAACTTACCTTTTTAAAAAATATATATTTTTATTGATTTCAGAGAGGAAGGGAGAGATAGGATCAGCAATGCTGAGAGACAACCATTGATTGCCTGCCTCCTGTACGCCCCCTACTGGGGATCGAGCCCACAACCCCAGCATGTGCCCTTGACTAGAATCGAACCCGGGACCCTTCAGTCCCCAGGCTGATGCTCTATTCACTGAGCCAAAGCAGCTAGGGCAGAAACTTATCTTGAGAATTCTATTCATTTGAATGATTTTCAAGCTAGAAAACTAGTGATTCAACTTGGATATTTTCTTAGCTTATGTTTTCTCAAAAAGAATTAAAGGCTTTACTTTTGATGTAGATCAAATGAGCAAAGTATAGGTCATATGCCTAAGTATTCCAGGTAAGGATTCTATTATGGAAAGATTTTAGAGTTTGACCTGTCATATTGGTTGTGACATGAATGGTATTATCTAATATAATAAAAGAGAAACATGCAAATTGACCGTTACCACCAGCCAATCAGAGCGGCTGTATGCAAATTAATCCGGCCAACAGCCATGGAGCTAGAGCAAACCAAAGGCTTCTGTTGCAACTGCCTGCCTAGGCTGGCTGAACCTCTGCTCACAGCCATGCCCACCAGCCAATCAGAGCGGCTGTATGCAAATTAACCCAGCCAAGATGGAGGCTGGCAGAGCGGCTCTGCACTGGGAGCCTCCACGGCCGGCCGGCATAGCTTTGCCAGGTGTGTCAGCTCAGTGGGAGGGGGGTCTGGCCTGGGGCCTCCTCAGGGCGTCCAGGAGCAGCTGTCCTGGGTCTGCTGCCTAGCTCCGCCCCGGGAGCCTCCGAGGAGTATCCAGGAGTGCCTGTCCCGGGTCCACTGCCTGGCTCCACCCCCTGGGGGCCTCCCCGGGGCATGCAGGAGCACGGGGCCTCTGCAGGGTGTGCAGGAGCGCCCATCCTGGGTCTGCTGCCTGGCTCTGCCCCAGGGGCCTCCTCAGGGGCATGCGGGAGCACCTGTCCAGGATCTGCTACCTTCATCTGCCCCCCAGGGGCCTCCACAGGGTGGGCAGGAGCGTCTGCTGCACAGTGCGGAGAATCCAAAGCCAGTTCACTGCCTAGCTCCACCCCAGGTGTGTTTGCTCAGCAGCAGGGCCCCACCGAGGGATTCTGCACCAGCGTCTGCCCCTGGCTTGCCACCCAACTCTGCACCAGGTGTGTCCCCTCAGCTGTGGCGGCCCACCAGGCGTGTGCAATCGTGGGCCCTCTGGTGGGAAACGTCCAGGCCTGCACTCACCAGCCCTCCCACCCCCCAGTGCACGAACCCTGAAGGGCTGTGGGCAGCCTGAAAATGGCTCTCAGCCCCTCACCCAGGCTGGCCAGGCATGCCAGCAGGTGGACACCCCCCCTGAGGTGTCCCAGACTGCAAGAGGGCACAGGCCAGGCTGAGGGACCCCCACCCCCTGAGTGCACAAATTTTTGTGCACCAGGCCCCTAGTTTTTAATAAAAGTGTGATTTTTATCCCTAATTTTACCCCTCCCCCGACTGGGATATAAGCAGCATCAGATGACTTTCTTAAGATTGTAAAGAAAAACCTTATTATTCTATCAGTGACCTTTGGCAAGCACTGCTCTCTTGAACTGCTTGTGTCTCTGGAGTGTTTGACTAAGGTTTCTTCTGGTCAAGCCATCGACAAGCCAAATGTCAAGTAACAATGTGGCCATTTTTCATCTTGAGATAAGTGTTTCTCCAATAAGATGATCAATTAGTCTTATTCACATTACAACACACTTCCCCATGTATTTTTATGCCATACAAGGATCTCAATAGTCTTATTACATTCTTATTAAAAAACCTCTTTATTTAGATTTCAGGCTATTAGAACACATAATCAATCCAAACACACCTCATATATAACCTACATGTATTGACATTTTCATTATACCAATTCAGCCTCCAAAGGTGATATTATGAAAAAAAAAATCCTTATCTTTAGGATATGTACTAAGGTCTTTCCAAGAAAATATCCCACTTTTAATAGAAATAAAGTTCTGGAAATGTAGCAAAATTTATATTTAATTACAAGTTCTTAGGATATTTTTCACTTGGAAACAAAGGCATTTCTTGAAATGCTATATAAAAACATTTCTAAAATTTGTTTGTGTTTTTTTTGTTTTTGGTGTTTTGTTGTTGTTTTTTTTTTTTTTTTTTTTTTTTTTTTTTTTTTTTTTTTTTTTTTTTTTTTTTTTTTTTTTTTTTTTTTTTTTTTTTTTTTTTTTTTTTTTGCTAGAAAGACATTTACAATGCTACACTTTCATCTAAGAAAAGTCTAATGTGGGAAACATTAGATGTACATCTTGAGAAGAATTCTCAGAGCATCATTACATATCACTTTTGGAAAATTTTGACTGCTGCTAGGGTTGTATAGACAATAGTTATAACCACTGCTTCAAATGTAGCCAGAGTTTACATATGAACTATTGTTTTTTTCTTAATTTCTTGTTAATGGTAACACCATCCATATGTACCCAAGCTTCTGTAGCTATTTTATGTTACAGTTGGACAATTTATAAATCCTGTCCAAGAGTTGCCTACATTTTAGAGACCTATGAATGCCCTCATTTTTAGCAATCTTATTTTTAATTAATGAAAATTTAAAAGGCCCTTCCTAAGACTGCTATTGGGGATCTCAGAGTGCATACAGCTCTGAATATAAACTGTTTCAAACCATTTTTAGAGGCATGATAACAATATAATACTAAATATATATGTATATGTGTGTCTGTGTACAGTAAGAGAAAAAAATAGATCCATGTCCAGAATCAGTCTTTAGTAACACATTTCAGAAATTTGGAATATTTAACATATTCAAAACAGTTGGATTAAAATAATAACAAAATACTTGCCTACCTCTGAAAGTGAAACAGCAGCTTCAATAAGCACTATAAATAAAACAATCTTAATTCATTCTTTAGTACCTATGACAAATCAGTGACAAGCACCTAATCTGAGCCAGGTAATGCACAAGGCACTGGAGATACAAAGATAAATGACCATCTGTGCCCTCCTGGAGAATTTTTTCCTCTTGGAGTTTTAATGTTTAATTTCATCGGTGCTTTTATTAGGAAGGAAAGGCAGAGAGGAGGAAAATGATTGTCTAAAAAGGGATGTAGCTTGAGTCAGAAGCTATTATTCAGGTTTTCTTGGGAGAGTTTGAACTTATTTCATTATTATAATGGTCTCACTTCTCCAACTGAAATGAAACATATATACCCCTTTTCTCTCCCACAAAGATGGATGAATAGTAACAAGATAAGAGCATGATTTCTGGAGACAGGTTGGGACTGGGGTACTAATCCTGCTACCGACACAACTGTACTTCTCATTAAAAAAAAATAGTATTTTGTTGATTTTTTTACAGAGAGGAAGGGAAAGGGACATAAAGCCAGAAATATCGATGAAAGAGAAACATTGATCAGCCGCCTCCCACACCCCCCCCACCGGGGGACGTGCCCACAACCAAGGTACATGCCCTTGACTGGAATCGCACCCAGGACCCTTCAGTCCACAGGCCAACGCTCTATCCACTGAGCCAAACCAGCCAGGGCACAACTGTACTTTTCTGTAATTTACTTAATTAGCCTCTCTGTGGACTGGTTTCCTCATTACAAAATGAGAATAAAAGTATCAGTTGGTCCTTGCAAAAAGCTGATTCTATCTCCTTTTAGTCTCTTCCTTTCCCTTTCAGCACTGAATACCATTGATGTGAAAATGAGATTCCCCACAAAAAAATTTAAACAATTTGAAACCTGGGAATTGTACCATTCCAATGATGGGGCATAATTGTTAACCTTAGATGCTTTATAAATCATTGGAATAAAAATGATGTCCGGGCCCCCTAATTCCTTGGTCTGGTTGTGCATGTTTGGCACTGATCCCAGACTAAATATAGCAAGTCTTGCTCCTTGGATCAATATAATTTCTAATCCCTAGGTTGGATGAGCAAGCCTTCCCAGACAAGATTTAATTCACAAATGCATTTAGGTAGACACTGGATACATCTAACAGTGCGTTGTCGAGTGAAAGCAGGTCATCAGCATTAGCTCAGCTAACGGCAAAGAATCTTGCATCAGGGAGCCAGCAATCTCACTAACATATCCTGTTGGGGATTGACTAAACATAATTGTTAATTGAAAAAAAAATTTAAATAGAGTATTAAGGATCTATTCTCCCACTGATAGTTGCACATAATTCCCTGAAGTGTTAATGGAAGCTCAGCAAGTGCATCATCGGAAGCCTCTGCCTCTTAGCATCCACGCTCATCTATCAGGCTCCATTCACAGGCTCTTAAAGGAAGTGGGAAAGGGAAGAACATCCTCCCGAATTTTCAAGTAAGAGGAGTCCATCTCTTTACGCTTAGCAGTTCTCCACAGCACCGCCTTAGCTGTAAATGGCTAGCCTCTTTGGAATCATGTATTCCCCTCCCTGGAGGATGGACTTTGCTCTTTAGCTTTCTAGAACAGATTAATGGGATTTCATCTAACTTACTCCATGAAGAACAAGCTTTAAAAAGCCAGGCCCTTTGATCTCCATGGACATTAAAGGACTTTTTTCTTTTTTTTTCTGGCCTTGCCCAAAGTGTCTCTGAACTCTCAGACTTAAAGCTGAGAACAGGCTTTATGCTCTCACAGTATCAACAGAAGTTAGGTGTGTTTATTTTTCCATTGAAATAAATAGGCCTATATTTTCCAGTTTCTTCACTAACTGACATAAATGTCTGCAGTGGATGCAAGTTACTAACACAACTCAGTGTGAACGGTCAATGAGAAATTTAAGACTCCCGTTTCTGTGACCACTTCTTAGACTCTGCCACAGTAGTCCTATACGCCAGGTCCAACACGTTCTTATATTTCTGTGCAACCCCTCCTAGTGAAACAGCCATTCAATCTAAGTGAGACAAAAAGCTTTGCTTTAGCAATTTGTTTTGCTTATGACTGGTGTTTTTTGCAACTGCCTTAGCAAAATAATCACAAACAGTGGTTTAAAACAACTCAAATGTATTATCTTACAGTTCTGGAGGTCAGATATCTGAAGGTTAGATAATGTAGGTCTCACTGGCCAAAAAGCACCATGTTGGTACTTACAATCCAAAGACCTTAGGGGAGAAGTCGTTTCCATGATCTTCAAAAGCCAGCAGTAACCAGCCCAGTCTTTCTCACATCACATGGCTGACACTGAGTCTTTCGTTTTTTTTTCACTTTTTGTTAAAAAATACTCACCCAAGGATATATTTTTATTGACCTTTAGAGAAAAGGAGGGAGGGAGGGAGGGAGGGAGGGAAGGAGGAAGAGAGAGAGAGAGAGAGAGAGAGAGAGAGAGAGAGAGAGAGAGAGAGAGAGAGAGAAGGGAGAGAGAGAGAAAGAGAGAGAGAGAGAGAGAGAGAGAGAGAGAGAGAGAGAAGAGAGAAATATGGATTGGTTGTCTCTTATATGCACCCTGACTGGGGATCAAATCCGGAACCTCGGTATGTGCCCTGACTGGGAATGAAACCTGTGACCTTTTTGGTGCATGGATGATACTCCACCTAACTGAGCCACTCAGCCAGGGCTGTTTTCACTTTTAAAGACTCTTGTGATTACTGGATATTCTAGAATAATTTCCTTATTTTAAGGTCAGTTGACTAGCAAACATTATATACATAATGTATTGATTTCAGAGAGGGAGAGGGAGATAGAAAAATAGGTGATGAAAGAGAATAATGGATCACTGTCTCCTGCACCAGGGGGTGGCACAGAACATGGTGGGTGACCAGCAGTGGCAGTGGGGTGCTGAGGGAAGGAGGAGGCTGGGAAGCTGGGAGATGGGGAACCTGATTGGCCCTGATTGTTAGCCAGGCCTAGAAACCCTACCTGTACATGGATTTTGTGCACTGGGCCTCTAGTAATTGATATTTTCTCTATTACTTTAATATTTACAGCTGTTACGGTGCTTAAATCTATTTTGTAAGTAGGAATGAATTAACTGGAACTGTGAAAAGCACAAATTTCCTTAAGGAATCTTTAGAAGAAAAAGCAATAATTTTCAAGGTAGGAAATTCAGTATTAAGACTAAATTCACCTAAGGCAGAATGAGCCAGGAATCTATAAGAAAATGTATCAGTTAAGATTAAATCTAGCAGCAAATAACAGAAACCCAAAGTAATAGTGGCTTTAATAAGATGGAACTTTATTTCTTTCTATGGAAAAGGCTAGAAGGAGACGGTCTTTGAAGTCATTAAGGATCCAGGCTCCTCCTGTCTTTTTGTTTTACTGTCTTCAATATTCTATCTCATGGTCCAAAGTGGTTGCTGAAGCTCCAGCTGTCACATTTGTCAACAGGATAGATGGATATTAGATTCATATAACTTTCTTATATCACCTTAGATAAAACGTGGTCATATGACCATACCTAACTTCTGGGAAGTTGAAAAATGTCTTAATTTTTCTTTATTGATTGATTTTAGAGAGAGAAGGAGAGAAGGAAAGAGAAAGAGAAACATCAGTTTGTTGTTGCACTTATTTATGCATTAATTGGTTGATTCTTGTATGTGCCCTGACCAGAAAGCTTATCTGCAACCTTGGTGTTTTGGGATGGCACTCTAACCAACTAAGCTATCTGGTCAGGGCCTGGAAAATCTCTTTATACCAGGTGCTCACGTACCAAGCCAAAAATTAGTTGTATCATTGCCAAGAAAAAGGAAAAAAAATAGATGTTAGGAAATAGATAAATATGTTGTAACTGGGAACCGTTGGGATAAAAAACATCCACAAACATTTCATGAAACAAGACACAAAGAATTTCTACCTTCCAATATTAAATAATTTAAATATATGTAAATCATTTTCAGGAACATTTTTTTATAGAGCCACAAGCACAACTCTCAAGAGCCTGGACTTAGAAGCACTTCACAAGTTATTGCTCCTACTGTGGGTGTTGAGAATGAGGATGAGTGCGTGTATGTTGAGAACAAAGACCTCGGAGACTCCTGGGTAAGTGCACTCTGGAAGTGGACCAGCAGCCTGTCCCCTGTGAGGGATGTTCTGATCATTGTCAGTAGAGTTACTCTGAATCACAGATTTGGGACTTGAGGAGTTTCATTTAGGTTGGATTCTCCTAAGCACCATTTCTGTACTTAGATTTTCAAATCAGAAAAATTGAAATTTCAACTTAAAATGACAATGGTTTATTTCAAAGGAGCATTTTCCCTCCCAAATGGGTCAGTTTCAATCCCTTCTTGACATTTCCCACAGCAATGATATATTTATTCAATGGTAAAGTTAACTTACTGTTTAAAAATTTGAGTTTATTGGGGTGACATTGGTTAAAAAAAACATACAAAAATATGGAACGCTTCACGAATTTGCATGTCATCCTTACACAGGGGCCATGCTAAGCTCTGTATTGGTCCAATTTTAGCATGTGCTGCCGAAGCAAGCACTAGGTTTACTTACCATTCTTAACTCACGATTAGGGATTGATTTATGTACTATGAAAAATAGAGCTCACTAGTTTGTATGGAAATAAAAAAACAAAACAGAAGAACTTTTCCCATTAACCACCAGTTCTCTCACCATCACATTTTGGCCTCACCTGTTCCCTCTGGGGGACATTAAGATGTAAACTCCTTGAAGCCAGCCACTTTT
>PVJC01002798.1:0-75748 GCA_004026665.1 Murina feae | reverse complement strand
CACAGCCCCTTCAGGGTTCGTGCACTGGGGGGGTGGGAGGGCTGGTGAGTGCAGGCCTGGACATTTCCCACAGGAGGGCCCACGATTGCACATGCCTGGTGGGCCCCCACCGCTGAGGGGACACACCTGGCATAGAGCTGGGTGGCGAGCCAGGGTTGGACGCTGGTGCAGGATCCCTCAGTGGGGCCCTGCTGCTGAGCAAACACACCCGGGGTGGAACCGGGCAGCGGACTGGCTTCGGATTCTCCGCACTGTGCAGCAGACGCTCCCGCACGCCCTGTGGAGGCCCCTGGGGGGTGGATGAAGGTAGCGGACCCTGGACGGGTGCTCCCGCACACCCCCGAGGAGGCCCCTGGGGCAAAGCCAGGCAGCAGACCCAGGATGGCTGCTCCTGCACGCCCTGCAGAGGCCCCCCTCGCTCCTGCATGCCTGGTGGAGGCCCCCGGAGGGCGGAGCCAGGCAGTGGACCCGGGATGGGCGCTCCTGGATGCCCTGAGGAGGCCCCAGGCCAGACCCCCTGAGTTGACACACCTGGCACAGCTATGACGGCCACGGAGGCTCCCAGTGCAGAGCCGCCCTGCCAGCCTCCATCTTGGCTGGATTAATTTGCATACAGCCACTCTGATTGGCTGGGAGGCATGGCTTGGCTGGTAGGCATGGCTGTGAGCAGAGGCTCAGCCAGCCTGGGCAGGCAGTTGCAACAGAAGCCTCTGGTTTGCTCTAGCTCCATGGCTGCTGGCCTCCATCTTGGCTGGGCTAATTTGCATACAGCCATTCTGGTTGACTGGGAGGCATGGCTTAGGTATCTCAGGTAATGGTCAATTTGCATATTACTCTTTTATTATATTAGATATGATAGACAAAGAAAACACTAGATCCAGAATCTGAAGTTCTTTAGATTAACAGAAAAGAACTACCCTTTTATTTTTTGAGGAGAATAATGACTAACTCAGAAATTTGAAATTTTTAAGTATTTGGCTCAATAGGACATTTCCCTTTGAATTCTTAATCAAATGCCATTAATGCCTAGTTTCTTTTGATTTTAGCTGTCTGAATGAAAGCATTTTAAAATCCCTTACTCTGATTTCCCTTCCAAATGCAGACATGGTGCTAGGAGTAGAGATACTAAGAGAATAAAGACCAAAGCACAATCTCTCTTCTCCAGGAACTTACACTGAAGTAGGGGATATAGACGAATAAATACATGTTATATTACAGTGTATACTAAGGACAATGACAAAAGTAAGCAGGACATTCAAGGGTGACTAATCTGGCCTGGAGAAGTGGGAGGGAGTCAGGAAGTTTTCTCCAGAGTTAACACCAGTATTTAAGGACCAAGATGAGCTTGCCTGATTGGGTGAGTTAAGGATGAGCAAGGGATGCTCTGCAGACCGAGAAAACAGCAACAGGGCAGAGAAAATATTAATTGGCAGGTGAAACCATAATATAATCTAAAAACACTTATTGTGAGCCTGCTATATGCAGGCAGTGCATGATACTGATTTTTTATTATTCGTAATTCAAAGCCCTCTATGACATGTTGTTAGTACTCCTCTTCCATAGGGGATGAAACAGCGGTTCAGAGAGGATGCGTATTTTCCAAGGTCCAACAGTAGTAACTGAACTGCATCCGGCCCATCTTAGCCTGACTCCAGAGGGGCTTGCTTCCACTTCTTTTGGGTAGATTCAGTGTGAAATGGGACTAAAAGAAGGCATTTTTTCTCTGGTTGGTTCAATTTCCTGCTAAATGATGTGCTTCTTTATGATAAAGGGATAATGTATTCAATTAAAGGTAACTGAGATTACATGGGGACTCAAGCATTTTAACAAGCTTTTTCATATTTTATATGAACCTGAAATTGAATTCAATGATTGGATCCTTTTTATGAGATATAAATGAGAAGCTATTCTTCAGACATGTAAGGAAACCATTTTTAAAACCAAGTCTTCATAAATAAGTCCTCTATCTGTTTATTTTATGATTGGAGATGAAGAGGTTGGTGTTGGTGAGGTCAAGCAGAAACATTCATAGGCTTTTTCTCAAGGAAAAAACAAAAAAAAATGATAATATAAATTAATAGCACATTAAGTTTGGGAGTTTTAAATATAAGAATTATCAGAAAGTACACACCCAAATTATTGTCTTCTCAAAGTACAATCAACATACAGCAGATGGAGCTTGTGCACGTTTATATGACCCATAGGATAACAGCATTGATGACAAGCCCTCTGTTCATCTTTTGAAATGTAATATATTTCACTGTATTCAGGATCTATTTAGTGCGCCCAAAGGATTGCCTTGTATTCTGTCCCTGGTGTTGTAAACATAGTAGAGCAGACTAGTAATTATTCCATTTCCTCAAAATGTTTGAAATTTGTAAGCACAGAATGAGTGCCTGAATTTTCTCATTCCCAAGTATGTTTTCATACCTCATACTTCATGCAGTCAGCATAATTCGAGGCCACCATACTGGTTTCTGTAGGCCATCAAATTCACTCCTAAGGATGAAAATATTACATCTGACATCTGCCGATTGTAATGAGGCACTGCACATCTATTCCACTAATCACCTGATAGCCCATTGAACAATAAAACCGAGATGTGGGCATTGTGTATGGGAAGACATGGAAGGGCATAGCCAATTACGCCATAATTAGGGAGGGTTCCAAACATCTGTCTTTAGAAGGATACTCCTGAGTGTGATTCCTGCAGCAGCAAAGGCATGGAGGCATGAAACTGCAGATTTTAAAAAACAGGAAGTTATCATCAGGCCAGAAAGAGAGGCTCCTGTGTGGAAGGAGAGAAGAAAGTGCCTCGCAGTATTAGATTTTCTGGTCTTCTAGAGAGGGAATTGCTTCATTCATTTATTAAGTTTATGAAGCTCCCTGCCCTTGTTATTGCTCTCTATTTAATCAATACGATTCTGTGTTTTACCTGAACTTTTCTTCTGTCAGAATGGGGCTATGTTATTCAGGCAATTCATAGCAGCCCATGAGAATAGATGGGGCAAGAGCACTTTCTTTTTTAATAAAAAGGTAGAGAGTTTGACAAATATTAATAAAATATAAAGTTATGTTTTATGGAGTTTTTATTGATGAGACCCAGAGTTTAAACTTGTGTTTGAAAGAGGATTGTAGTATAGGCAAGCAGCATGAGAGATGCCCTAGTCAAGATGTAACTATAGTCTTTGGAGAGGACTTGCCAGCACATTCAATGTGTTTATAAGACAGCTACCTGTGAGGCCTGAATTCTGAAACAATAACAATCCAAGTTCTTATATACATGTTGAAGTCCTAACCCCTAACAATAACAATCCAAGTTCATCTTAGCTAATAAAAGCATAATATTAAAATTAACCGTTTCTTCAGGACGGCCTAAGCCACGCCCACCAGCCAATCAGAGTGACTGTATGCAAATTAGCCTAGCCAAGATGGCAGAGGCCGCAGCCCAGGGTGTGCGGCTTCTCTGGAGCTGCTGCCTCTGCCATCTTGGGAACCTCCATCCTGGGAAGGCATCTGGCGCACTGGGCCGCCGATGCCTTCCCAGGCTGAAGCCTCCAGGGTGCGGGACCAGCCAACTGGACCCTGCGGCCCCCTCCTGGGAGGCCGATGGGGTGGCCAGTGCCACCGGATCGGCCTCCCAGGTGGAGAAGCCTTGCAGGGGGGCGGGGAACCAGCCTGCGGGACCCCACGGCCCCCTCCTGGGAGGCCGATGGCGTGGTCATCGCCACCCGATGGGCTTTCCAAGTGGAGAAGCCTGGGGGGTGGGGGGACAGGACCAGCCGGGGTACCCCAAGGCCCCCTCCTGGGAAGCCTATGGGGTGGCCAGCGCCACCCCATCGCTTCCCAGGCGGATGGCACGGAGGGTCAGTGGGAGCTATGGCCAGCCTGAAAACTGCCCTTAGCCCCTCACCCAGGCTTGCCACTCCTCCTGGGGTGAGGGTCTCCACTGGGGAGCTTGACCAGCCTCCAAACAGACATTGGCCCCTCACCCAGGCTGGCCAGGCTCACCAGCAGGTGGACATCCCCAGAGGGGTCCCAAACTGTGAGAGGGCACAGGCCGGGCTGAGGAAACTCCACCCCCCAACCGCCCCAGTGCACAAATTTTTGTGCACCGGGCCCCTAGTGTGTGTGTGTGTGTGTGTGTGTGTGTGTGTGTGTGTGTGTGTGTGTATTGAAGTCCTAATGCCTGTGAAGGTGACCTCTTTTGGAAATAGGGTCTTTGCAGGTGTAATAAGTTAAAATGAAGTCATGCTGGAGTTGGGTGGGCCCCCTACAACTAGCATAGTTTTAAGAAAACACAGACAGGTACCAGGGAGGAACCTCCTGCAATAATAAAGGCAGATATTAGGGTGATGGATCTATAAAGCAAGAAATGTCAAGATAACTGGCAACCCCCAGAGGCTGTGAGAGATGCATGGAGCAGGCTCTCCCTCAGAGCCTTCAGAGGGAACCAGACTTGCCAATATTTTTTTAAATGTATTTTATTGATTTTTTTTTTTTTTTACAGAGAGGAAGGGAGAGGGACAGAGAGTTAGAAACATCGATGAGAGAGAAACATCAATCAGCTGCCCCCTGCACGCCCCCCACTGGGGATGTGCCCTCAACCCAGGTACATGCCCCTGACCGGAATCAAACCTGGGACTCTTCAGTCCCCAGGCCAATGCTGTATCCACTGAGCCAAACCGGCTAGGGCCAGACTTGCCAGTATCTTGATTTTGAACAGCTAGCTTCCAGAACTGTGAGAAATACATTTCTGTTGTTTTAAGCCATCAAGTTCACGGGATTTTGCTATGACAATCCTAGGATAGAATACACTGGCCAAATGATGGAGTCCTGTAGACACAACTTTAAGGATCAATATGACCATACATAATCTCTTCCTGTTTTCTACAATCTCGCTGTTCATTTCTTTATTTCTTAGAGCCATACCATGCCCTTCTCTGCTGGGTTTCACCAGCCTTCCTTTATCTGCCTGAGGAGGGTATCTCAGAACGTGGTCACAGAGGCCCCTAAAGCTTTCCTTAAACAGACTTAGTCACCAATCTGTAGCTGTGCCAGTTATGAAAATGATAGGAAGAAATGATAGCCATTTTGTCTAAGAAGAATATGCAGGCTCATTATACTTAACAATCTGCAGAGACTGCAAAGTGGGTCTTGGTTCCAGTTGCCACTTCTCACTCTTAGGAGAGTAATAGGAGCAAAGGAAGTGGTCTGGACTCAGGTGTGTGCCCTGTGGCTCTTGTCCTCACCATCTGTACTGGATTAATTTCTGCTTTTGCTCAGGGCCCTTTATGACAAAGACTGTATTTAAAAAATTTAATATGCTTTAATTATAGAGTTTATGCACTGATTCTTTGTTGACTTCTAAGGGAGGGTTTGCTCCTCTCCAGTATGTTCTGGCTGGAAGAATCCCTCCCCACTGAGAATCCTCCCTGCACCTCACTGTGTGGGTAACTGCTGAGCCGCTCCTTCCACCCAGCTGCACCAGCTTAAGCGGAAATTACAATTCAGTTGCTTTGTGCCCAGGATCAGGTATATTCTAAAAGCTCTAAAACGAACAGTTGTCTGACTGGATATCATGCTCCTGAGAATTTAATGCCAAATCAGGGAATCTCAGCATTAAGTCAAACCTGGAAACGTATTTAGAATTTTAGAATAATTTATACTTGCACTTGCTTTTTTAATGGCAGCCTATATGTTTTGGGAAGCAGGGCCAGAGTTTATCTTATTCACTAATTTATGCCCAGAACCTAGTACAGAACCAGGAATATAAAGGCAGTTAATAATGTTTATTTTGATTCACACTAACATAATGTTTAGCACTGCTGTACCATAAAAGTGGAATGAAGAGATGGCCTTTGGTCTGGCTGCTCTAAGCTAGAGTAACTTGCATTAACCTCACTGCTTTTCAGCCCCATCTATATATATAAAAGGCTAAGTGACCAGCCAACCGGCCAGTAGGTATGATGTGCACTGATCACCAGGGGGCAGATGCTCAACACAGGAGCTGCCAAGTGACAACAATTTTGAGAGTTCCCTCTCGCACTCTGGGACCCCTTGGGGGATGTTGGACTGCTAGTTTTGGCCCGATCCCTGCAGGCCAGGCTTAGGGACCCCGCTCACTCTGCAGACA
Organism: Murina feae; assembly: GCA_004026665.1. Classification (NCBI taxonomy): domain Eukaryota; kingdom Metazoa; phylum Chordata; class Mammalia; order Chiroptera; family Vespertilionidae; genus Murina; species Murina feae. The sequence continues at coordinate 69,612 of PVJC01002798.1, read as the reverse complement.
CCCTTCAAGCCCCAGCGACACCCTAGATGCGCAGCCCTGGAAGGGACCTCAGGTGGTTGGCTCCAGGGCGTGTCCAGTCTCACCTTGCTGGCCACCATCTAATTAATTTCCTTTCAAAGTGCACCGGATCTCTAGTTTTTATTGTATTTCTGGTAGCATTCTTATATATTCACTCACCTAGAAAATGCTTTCAATTATTTTTCATGACAAGGTTTGGCACATGGAAGGAGTTTATGGAATGAATGAATAAGTGATTTTAGAGGGTCGCTTGGCATCCTCAATGGACAGTAAAGTGGGAGCCTGGGCATGGAACAGGAAACAGGAAACAGGTGGGACCCTCCACTCAGACCCAGTTGATGGAGGCAGAACTGGGACAAGAGGGGATGTTGCAGGCTTAGGCAGGATGGTGAAATCAAAGGCACAGCTGCCCACTTTTTCCATCATCTTGTGAGTGATATCTGTGCACGATTTGCTGGAGAGTCCTCAGCCCACATGCTGAGGTTTCCATGCATTTATTTTTGTAGATAGAGGAGGAAGATTTTAAGACAGGGAATGAATTGAATGCTTTTAAATATTTTTTGGAAAATATTTAAAAAGACAGCATTGCAGAGTATATAAGAGCATAGATTCTGGAACACACTGTAGATTTGAATCAGGGAAGCTGTGTGACCTTGGGCAACTTATTTAAACCCATAGTGCCTCTGTTTCCTCAACTATAAAGTGGGAATAGAGACCACAACAATACTCACCTAATTTATATAGTTGTTACGGGGATGAAAGGAGTTAATTTTTATGAAGTACTTATAACAATGCATGAACTATATAGTAAATGATACATAAATGTATGTTAAATATAAACAAACAATTGTCTTTGGAGAGAGGTATATTTGTCTCTGGTCTCTGATTCTGTTGCAAATATTCTATATTTATTCTCTAGAAGATGCAGAAACCCATGATGTCTGCATGAAATTTAAGGAGCATGTGTTGTTGATTTAAACCTTGTGTTTGGTGTACAGTTAAACCTCTCCTGCCCACTGAGATGTTTGAAATGGAGCCACAGTTGATTGCTCTTTGGTTTTCATTCTGCTTCCAAAATCTGAGCGAACACCCATCAGAGTTTGGTCGGAACTGCTCTCTCATTGTACTTGTAAGCCCTGAGTTTTCATCAGAAGCTGGAGGGAAGAACTGGTTTTCAAACAATTTAATTGCCCTCTAAAGACATAGCTTGCTTAGTTTGTCTGATTTGTAAATTAAATGATTTTACCTGGTCCTGGAGGGACCTGACAGCTCAATATCTTCATCCTCACCTCACTGGTGACTGTTTCTGTTGACTAAAGCTACCACATGCACATTCATATTCTGAAGCCAATCAGGTAGCATGCTGCTTACTGACTCATTTGAGTGGTACAGCACTTATTTCAGGAGGATTAAAGGAAATGAATGCTCCCTCCATCACCAGTAGGTCTTGGGAAAATTATTTTTGTTTGTTTTTTAAATATATATTTTATTGATTTTTTTTTACAGAGAGGAAGGCTGAGGGATAGAGAGTTAGAAACATCGATCAGCTGCCTTCTGCACACCTCCTACTGGGGATGTGCCCGCAATCAAGGTACATGCCCTTGACCGGAATCGAACCTGGGACCCCTCAGTCCAAAGGCTGACGCCCTACCCACTGAGCAAAACCGGTTAGGGCAGGAAAATTGGTTTTTATCCTCTAACGCAAGTATTGTACCAATGCTGAGCCCAGAGGGATGAAAATAAAAATAAGAGGAAACGGGTAGAAAATTATAATGATTGGGAAGTCTAGGGACAAAGTGAACTTTGTAGACTGAAGTGGTGGGGTTGGTAGGAGGCAAGCAGGAGGCAGGATGAAGAACACACTGATCCCCATGCTACGTGGAAAGTATCTGCATTCCTGCTTGGCATGATTGTCTTGTTTGATTGACCACTTTTATTCAAACATTCATCCATCTGGCAAAATTTAGCTTTGCTGAATTCAGAGTCAAAGAACAGTTTATAATGAAAGCCCTTTATTTTGAATTTGAGAGAAATCTGTGTGATGGGAATGACATCTATACTTAGGTTTCTGAATTCCATCCTTTTATCCCTTAATAGTTATCTAGATTATTTCTTTTCTGAGGACCATGTCTCAGGTCTTTACATATGGCAGATCTCAAAGGCCATTCAAAATGGATACCTGCCTTGCCCTAGCTGGTTTGGCTCAGTGGATAGAGCATCATCCTAACAACTGAAGGGTACTGGGTTTGATTCTGGTCAAGGGCATGTACCTCAGTTGCAGGCTCAATCCCTAGCCCTGGTTAGGGCACGTGTGAGAGGCAACCAATCCATGTGTCTCTCTCACATCGATGTTTCTCTCTGTCTCTCTCTCTCACCCTTCCTTCTACTATCTCTGAAAAAAAATCAATAGAAAAATATCCTCAGATGAGGATTAACAACAACAACAACAACAACAAATGGATACTTGTCTTAGGTTTTTGGACCTCCCAAGAAGGCATGTAGCTCCCCGCACAGCCTGATGTCTGCTATTGAAAGTCTGAACACACCTTTCCCTCCTCCTTTACCAGACACCTGACAGGTCACAAGGATGGGACTGTCAAATCAGACTCACACAAAGCAGAGATCTTACCCAGGCTCAAGCTTTACTAAGCATTTCAAGGAGACAAAGAGTAAGCAGGAACCTGTCTAGGACTGCCAGCTCTGCATCCGCAAGCCCTTTCTCAAAGTACTGGATTGTTTCTGGCCCGGGCGAATCTGTGCAGTCACGAAGCAATGTGTGCTGTCAAGTCGTTCCCTTAGAAGAGGACCATTTCAGTCTTGAGACCTCTCCCCTTTCTATTCTGCAGGCTCCATAGCTTACATGACTTTTCAGAGAGCCCTGCCCCAGAAATTCACAAATCTGTTTTGTTTAGCAGAAGCCATCCTAGGCTAGCTGGTACACATGGCTGAGCCTGTCCTCAGAGAAGGGCTCTCCCACTACAATTCAATTACTTTGCTAGGCAGGAGACCTGCCGTTAATATCTTTACAAGGATATTAGATCAAGTCACATTCTTTACTTCCTGCAATCCATTCTTCCTGCCCCTTAACAGCAGGGAGAATGGGTTGCAGACCTGCTAATCTTGTCCTCCTGTGATAAAGTGGCTGCTTACTGGAAAGCCGGGGGGAGCGTGGCTCTGGAGAACCCATGTTGAAAGCATTCTTTTTAGAGTCCATTCTTGTCATCATAGGAAAGAGCCCCGTTCTGAGACCTTCCCAGACAGCAGACAGGGAGACACTCCTTTTCCACTTGAGTTGGAAATACTTCTTCCTGGCAGATTTTGCCCCTTATTATGTTTTGCTTGAGTTCTCCAAGCTGCCACCATTTCCCGTGAGAAGGCAGTAACCCAGCCCTAGGAGATGGTCTTGGGCACAGAACAAAACCACAGCACGCACCACAGAGAGCAGCGGCTTCGGTGCCCGGGAGACGCTCCAGTTTTATGAGTCTCTCTGAGCAAAACCCACTCAGATCTCATGGTGATGCTCAGCTGAGGCAGTCCATCCTTGATTACACTTTTTATGAGACTCTGAGATGGAAACAGAATTACTAGGGGTACCAGTTAATACTGCGGATTTTTTTTTCAATAGATGGAGTTACACATATGTTGATATATATGTGATTTGATATGTATGCTATTTTGTTGTATTGACAATAAGTTTCAAAACTTCATATGTCAAATTTTCTGAAGGTGTTAATATCCTAGATATTTTTACACTTAACAATGTCGAATTTCGTGTCAAACAAAGAGCATTTGCACGAAGTTTTAATTCATCACTTTATTTTGAAGAAAAAGTTATCATATACTTCAGGAAGCTTATGGTGAACATGCTCCATCTCAAGAACGCTGGTTGAAACGTTTTAAAAGTGATGATTTTGATGTGAAAGACAAAGAACATCCAGGTCAACCGAAAAAGTTTGAAGACCAACAATTACAAGCATTATTGGATGAAGATGCGTGTCAAACTAAAAAACAAGTTGCAGAAAGATTAAATGTTGCTCAGCAAACAATTTACAATCATTTACAAGCAATGGGAAAGATTTTAAAGGAAGGAAAAAGGGTGCCACAACAACTGAATAAAAGACAAATAGAAAACTGAAAAGTCATCAGTAAAATGTTGCTTCAACGGCACGAAAGAAAGTCTTTTTCACATCAAATTGTGACTGGCAATGAAAAGTGGATTCGTTTTGAGAATTCCAAATGCATAAAATCATGGGTTGATCCAGGTCAACCATCAACATCGACTGCAAGGCCAAATCGCTTCAGAAAGAAGACAATGCTCTGTGTTTGGTGGGATCAGGAAGGTGTGGTGTATTATGAGCTTCTAAAACCAGGTGAAACCATTAATACTGATCACTACCAACAACAAATAATCAATTTGAACCATGCTTTGATCGTGAAATGACCAGAATGTGCCAGAAGACACAGCAAAGTAATTTTGCTTCATGATGATGCGCCATCACACTTCAAAACCAGTTAAAGACACATTAAAAGATCTTGCCTGGGAAAGATTAACCCACCCACCGTGTTCACCAGACCTCGTTCCTTCAGATTACCACTTGTTCCCATCAATGGCACCTGCGCTTTCTGAGCAGCACTGCAAAACGTATGAAGAAGTGGAAAATTGGGTCTCTGAATGGTTTGCCTCAAAAGTTCTATTGGGACAGTATCCACAAAATACCTGAAAGATGGGGAAATGTGTATCTAGCGATGGACATTACTTTGAATAAATAACTTTTGATGTTTCTCTTGAAGTTATCGTGTTTCCTTTGATTACAAAATCCGCATTAACTGGTACACCTAATAGCTGTTACTTATGAGGGTTGGTGATCAGGCTTTGTCACCAAATGGAGCGTAAGCAGATTTGATCCTGCGTCTCTGGAACTCTGACCTTGCCTTCTCAATGCCTGCTACTTTGCTTCCCCTTAATTGCTTAGATCCTACCAAACAACTTTGTCTCATTAATCTGTAGGGAGCGACTATTAGGTTAAGCCTAGGACTGACCTGTTGTCAAAGCCACAAACAAGTTCCAGCTTACAGGGCACAGCCCTCTTAGCATAATTAGGCTTGACCTTATGATGCTCCCTAGATCCTTCTTAGGTAGCTAATGGGCTGAGGGAGATGCAGCAAGTGCTGCCAAAACAAGTGAAACTCACAAGAACATTGTAACTATGGTGACCACTACCTTGTTTACCTCTGGCTATAAAATAAAGGCTCAGCGTGCCTCTGGATCTCTCTCTGTGGCCTCAGCCAGGCACAGGAAGATCCACCTAGACCCAGCTTATTCTCTCTGTCTTTTCTACATTCTTTTCGGCGCCCTCACCCTCCTCAGGCTCACTGAATCCTTGGCTGAGCTGGCCCAGCACATTAATCCATTTCAATTTTTTTTTTTTTCCAAAAGAACAAGGGTGGCTGATTGTTTTGCCAGGGCACAGACACCCATGAGTATGGAGCTCTCTTCAGGACTGAGCTTTGGTGGGTTTTCCCATCTACCTACATAGATGTGAGCTTTAAGTTATTATCACCTAATGTTCTTCCTCTTCCCCTTCCAGGGTTCTTTCAAGTATTATATGTAAATGTGTTACATGCATTTATAAATATATGACTTATGTGTATAGAAATATGTATACATATATGTGTGCCCATGATGCCATAAGATAACTCTACACTGCTGAACTTAATTCAAATACTGGAAAACTAAAGGTCAGAATTTAATTTAAAAGGACATGCTGAAATGCACTAAGAAATAATCATGCAACTCTCAGAATAATCCATGCTTTGAAATGGAGAGTAGATTGGACCCCGGTTTTACACAGGTCACCACGCATTTCTGTAAGTGATATGCAGACCCTTATTTTACCCTTCTGGTTTCTTCAGAGTCATATGAAATCTTATATAACCTTCAGTTTCCGAGGGACTGCAATTTCACAAGAACAGCGTACTTTACAAACACAATATAAGAACAGCATTTGATTTTTATGAGTTGTGGTTCTCCATCAGCAGACACTGATAAAGCACATGCCATGTGCCAGGAATGACATTTAAAAAAATGAACAAATACATTAGCCTTGGAGAACCTCAGAGCTTAGAAATTAAAATATATTAGGCTTGTAAGGAGCACTGCTTCTAAGGTTTAATCTCTTTGCTACATTAAAAATGCAGTGACTTTTAGGGAACACTGGAATGTCCCCCACTCCTGAAGTTGGAGGGGGGACTGTAGGAGTCCAGGCTCCTCCCTGCATGCAGGGCCCACAGGGCAGGTGACATGGCAGTGCCCGGAGCACTGGGCAGCAGCTAGTGCGGCTGGGCTCCATCCATTCTTCCCTCACGACTCAGTGGGTGCTCCTGAGTAAGCACTGAACCTCTCTAAGTCTTAGCTTCCTTGTGCAGAGCGGGGAGCATCCCCCCTGCTCACCTCACGCCCTCATCATGAGGCCACATGAGAAAATACGCACACAAAACATTTAGAAAACTCGCAGGTATTTGTAAGCTCCCTGAAGGCTCGCGTTTTTGTCTGTTCTGCTCACGTTTGCATCCCTAGCATCAAAAGTGACTGAATCATGATAAATGCACAATACATATTTATTAAATAAATGCCCACCACAATAAAAAATCTTGCTTTTTTTGCTCTAAACAATTCAAAATTATGGCAATTGATTTTTGTGTGTGTGGGGTTTTTTTTACAAAAAGAAAGATTCATTTGGCATAACTTCTAGGGTCGCCACATCTCAGGGCTGGAAGAGATCTTACAGACCCATCAGCCTGCAGGGTGACGAATTCCTAGACTCAGTCCTTGCTGGGGCTTGTCCAGCCTGTTCCGGGTCACAGCCACCAAGGACACTCTCGGGTCCCCTGGCAAGTTCCCCTCACTCCGCTGAAACCTGATTCCACCTGAGGCCACAGAACAGTTTTCTCCCAGCTCCTGCTCCTTCATATACTTAAAGATGGTATCCTCTCCCTTCCCTCAGATTTCTTGTGTCCAGGCTAAACTGGATTCTCATTTATAAACTTAGCAAGATAAGTAGAAATTTAGAATTTTGAACAGAAGCATTTACTAGCGTCTGACTGCTGTTACCCACGCAGGCTCTTGTGAAGGTAGGCATTGCTGGCACCACTGATTGGTGAGCATCTGAAAAATGTCTACAAATGTAAGATAAACATCAAAGTACAGAGAGAATAACTGCTGGGAAATTTGTTCTACCTGCCATTATAGAAGATAAGTGCAAATATCATTGCAGCAAAATGTATAGTAGAAAAAACCTGGAATCTCCCTGTGTGTCAATAATGAGATAGTTAAATAAATGTGGTACCCACTCAGCTAAAAACTCCAGCTATGAACAGTTGATGCTTATAAAGCTTCTATAGTAAAATAGAAAATGCTTATAAAGGAATTAAGTAAAAAGGTACAAATTTATAGGTACCGTGTGATTACTATGTAAATATAGTTGTAAACAGCGGGGTTTACCACAATCTAAAAGTAAATGCAAAATGCTCTCATTGGTAGTTTTATGGTAATGAAGTTAAAGACCATTTCCTTTTCTTGTCTTCAGCCTCCTATAAAGTACGGATGCTACATTGAGAATAACAAATTTTATTTCAACATTCCTTTCTGAGCTTTTTATACACAAACTCGCACACGCATACACATATCTCCTTTTCCTCCCCTTCCACCTTCTCTTGTTTCTCTTCAACCTTCTTCACATTGAGTCAGTTTCTACAAAATAAAGACACATATTTTAGTGGAATCAAAAATATTGAGACTAATATTAGAATTTGAGGAGAGGCAGGAGTAAGCTGATTGCTTCTCAGTAGCTTATTCCTGTTCTTATTAAACCTGAGTGTCCTTCTCCGTAAAGTGGGGCTGATAGTGACAGTGGCTGCTTCACAGAACTGCTGTGAGCATTCCATGTTATGTCTACACAGCACTTGGCATGGAGTATGAGCTCTGAGGATCAGTGGCTTCTCCTCTTGAGATTGTAATATTACAATAGATTTAAAATTGCATGTGTGTGTGTGTGTGTGTGTCTATAGATGTGAGTTGTCCAGGAAGACGGAAGGAGAAGGGAGTCAAGGGTGATGGGATTGTGGCTGAGAGGCAGAGACAGTCTCTTCCGGGCAAGTTCACCAGGCCCCCGGCTGCCTGATGCTCTTGAAAGACAAGGCAGAAACAAGGAAGGTGTGGGATGACTGAGCAGCGGGCTAGACCAGCGGAGCAGAGGCGTCTGGGAGGCAAGTGGTGATGGGTTTCCATTTCAGTCATGCTGGGTGTCATGTTGGGGCACTGCATCTGGGTGAGTTTGTGTTCTGTGATGGCAAGGACACACTGGCTTGGTCACAAACTGAAACCAGAGAATGAAATCCTTCATGTAAAGATGATGAGAGCGAAATTCCTCCTCCGCAAAGGGACCGGGAAGAGGAGGGGGAGGGATGGTTGACTCCATGGGAAGAGGAAGCCATGCAGGGCTGCAGACATTAACTTGTCCTCCTCCCTGACAAGCAGACAGGCAGACTGAGAGGCGTGAATCCCTACAGAACACCCCCGTGGCTGGGACCTCCAATGTCAGAACTGGAGTCCACATGTTTTTCCATCTGGGATAATTCCTGCATGCTTTGCCATGATTTAAGAAAGCAAGGAGCCAGGACAAGCCAGGCTCCCTTTTGCACTTGCTGTGGGAGAGTCAATGAGCCCCACCCCAGTGCACCAAGCTTCTTCATTGCCGTGAGGGTAAACTAATAAGAAGCCACCAGAAATTCACTCTCAAATGCACAATTTGATTTTGAGGAAAAGAAAGATTCGTGTATTCCCTGTATTAGAGTTTCAGGCTACAAGTTATGGTCACGAGGCTGTAGTTTCTCCCTGGCGCACTGTGTCTCCTTGGAAGTGTAAAATGTATTCTAGTTGACATTTTAGAGTGGCTGGCAGCCCCGTCTTCCTGATTGAATGCCAAACATGAAGTGAAATACATTCAATGTTTTGTCTGCCTGGTGCCATGCTCTGTGGGTGGAAGTCTGTGCAGTTCTGCTGGAGGGAAAATAGGATGAACAAGAGGGAAGGAAGCTCCAGGCAAATACCGGAGCATCAGAAGGGAGGGTGTGGGAGGAATATCACAAGGAGGGGCCCTGTGTGTGCTGCTAAATGCCTAGGGCATTCCCTGGTGCCCGCCTCCTCCCTGGAACACACTGGAACAGCTGGCAGAGGAAAGCAGTTTACATATGTTCAGGAATAACCATGCTGATGTGAAAAGAGCAACAGTATAAAGCCTGGACATCGAATATACCCAAAGAGAAAGAAGAAGGTGGTGACTCTCAGGTCACCTAACAAAGTAGGAGGAGAGCTTCAACCATTAACGACTCAGGAGAGACTCACAATTAGAACATGGCCAGCTGCAGCCTGTGTGTCTCAGATCTTAGAAGTCCAGCTTTCCAAACTTACCTCCCATTTATTTTCTGAAACTGAACTGAGCAACTGTGTTGTTCAATCGAGTTGTGCTGTTCCCTTGGATAACTTTGCATAGTGGAGTAAGAGTGTGTGTGTGTGTGTGTGTGTGTGTGTGTGTGAGTGATTTTGCCTTAGATTTGGATGCATGGTATTTTTTTGAGGAAATAACCAAATCAGAAGAGTAACTGTGTTGAATTGGAAAACAATGTCAATTTTTTCTCTCAGCATTTTTTCCGGTTGGTCCTCGCCTCATTTTTGGACTCGGCTGAAACACTGCTAAGTCTTCCTCAGAGACACATTAGCTACTGGGGACATGTTCTTCTTTGAGACAGGTCTGGGGTTTGCTGTTCCTGCTGGGCACCTTGGCATGGGTCCTAGTCAACTAGAAAATAAATGGAGCTGTTCCAGGTGTTTCCAGATCCTGAAAGCAGCCAGCCAGCCGGTGCCAGCAGGCGGTGCCAGAGCCCACAGTCCCTTATTTACTCTCTACCTCCTTTAACCTGTCTCCTCTCCGGCTTTACAGTGAGTTACCTAATGCCTCCAGGTATCCACACCCCCCTCCACCGCCCATTCATTGTTTCCAAATCTTTATTATTCAGACACTTGGTAACACGTGTTGAGTTTCATTGTTGTTTCTCTTTTTCCACAAGCAGTTTCTTTGAGGGGGTAAGAGAGCAACCAAAGGACTTGTATGCATGCATATGAGCATAACCAATGGACACAGACAGTAGGGGGGTGAGGGCATGTGTTGGGGGTGGGGTGACCTGGGAGAGGTCAGTGGGGGGGGGAGGAGACATGTAATACTTTAAATAATAAAGAATTTTAAACATCTCTTAACTGGAAAGTGTCACCTTATGTGACACTTTCACATATTTCTTATGTTTCCTTATGTACCCATCCTCCCCTCCCCCAAAGTTCCCCATTCCAGGTAGGGGTCCAGGGTAAAGCAGGGTGCTCACCACTGAATGAACAAATCACTGAATTTCTCAAAGGATGATTCCAATATGTTTTTTGCCTGCTGTAGTTACTTTGATTTATTTTCTTATTCTATCCACTGGTAATTTATTTACTCAGTTATTTCTTCTCAACTCTGTCCACAACTTCTCTCTTCCTTCTGGGTCTTTTTTCTCAATCTATAAACATGCTTAAGTCTCTGAAATGAGTAAGTGAATAAAAAATGAAAAAACAACAACCCCACAACCTTTCCCGTAACTCCTCAGCCTATTCACTTATTCAACATACTAGAGGCCCGGTGCATGAAATTCATGCACAGAGTGGGAGTGGGGGGTGGGGGTGGTGTCCCTCAGCCCAACCTGCACCCTTTCCACCCTTAAGGGATGTCCAACTGCCCGTTTAGGTATGATCCCAGTGGGATCGGGCCTAAACGGGCAGTCGGACATCCCTTTCACAATCGAGGACTGCTGGCTCCTGACCTCTTGCCTGCCGATTGCCCCTAACCACTCCCTTGCCAGCCTGATCAATGCCTAACTGCTTCTGTGCCAGCCTGATTGTTCCTAACTGCCTTCCCCCTGCCAGGGTGGTCCCCCCTAACTGTCCTCCCCTGCAAGCCTGGTTCCCACCAACTGTCCTTCCCTGCATTCCTGGATCCCTCCCAACTGCCCTCCCCTGCAGGCCTGGGTCCCCCCCAACTGCCCTCCTCTGCCATCCTGGTTCCCCCCCAACTGCCCTCCTCTGCCATCCTGGTTCCCCCAACTGTCCTCCCCTGCAGGCCTGGGCCCCCCCAACTGCCCTCCCCTGCAGGTCTGGGTCCCCCACAACTGCCCTCTCTTGCTGGCCATCTTGTGGTGGCCATCTTTGACCACATGGGGTCAAGCCATCTTGTGATGGTCAATTTGAATATTACTCTTTTATTAGATAGGATGTCCCTGTGCTTGCTAGGTCTGTGTGCACCAGGTCCCTTGCTGGTGCTGGATGGAGACAGGATAGTTACTGCTCTCATGGAGATAGTGAGGGGCTCAAATAGTCAGTATGTAAACAACTAAGACTCCACTGCAGCTCTGTTGTTCAAGGCCGGGACTTTTAGTACCTTCCATCAGCCTTCCTGTAGGCTAACATGGCCTTGGTAATAGAATATGGGCTGGATCTCAGTCCCTTGGGCTTTCACATGCTTGCACAAAAGTCCTCAGCAGTCCCACTATATTCCCCCTCCCCAGCATCCTCCTCTGAGTAGCCTCTAATTACAGCCTTACTCCTTAGCCAGCAGCAGTCTGGCCTCAGTTCCTACCACAAGACCTCCACGCAAAAGCCAATGGGTGTCAGTCCTTAATCATGACCTTCGCTCTTAGACACTATTGTCCATTTCTCATCAGGTTCTGCCTTCTCTGTTCACCTTCTATTTCTCTAACTGTCTTTCTTGAAAATTCATGTTCCAAGCATCTGATATCAACCCCCTTCTCTTGTCTTTTCACTTCATGTTCTCATGGAACAATTTTCCCCATTCCCACAGCTTCCACACATCTCTCCAATAATGGATTCCAAGTTGTTTTCAAATTGCTACACCCGTATTCTAAGACCTGGCTTCATGTGCACACAGCTCATGCAGTGGCACAGGACCCCTTAGAAGGGCCCTGATTTGGAGTTTATACTCTGTGGTTACCATATTCAAATTCTTAAAAACGTTATTTTTTACTTTGAATCTGTGTTTTGTAAATCCATTAGTTTGCTAGTTCTGCCATAACAAAATCGAATGGATGGCTTGAACAACATAAATTTATTTTCTCGATTCTGGAGAATGGAAGTCCAAGATTAAGGTCTCAGCAGAGCTGTTTCCTCTGTGGGCTGTGAGAGAAGGACCTGTCCCAGGTCTCTTTCCTTGGCTTGCAGATGGCTATCCTCTGCCCATGATTCTATGTCCTCATCTCCTCTTCTAAGGATATTGCTCAGATTGGATTAAGGCCCACCCATATGTCCTGATCTAATCTTAATAATATCTTTAAAAGCCCTGTCTCCAAATATAGTCAGACTTTGAGGTACTAAGGATTAGGAGCTCAACACAGGAATTTGGGGAACACAATTCAACCCATAATAGTAAGTGAAGTCTGGTGGGGCAATGGTGCATATACTGAGGGCTTATAGTCTTGGCTCACTATGATCCTGTTTTCTGCTGCTTCCCTGGAACTTGGTCTCATTTGCCTGTACTCTGCCTCTTGGCCTAGCCTCTCCTTCTGCCCTGGGAGAGAATCCTGGTGCAGATGCTGTGAAGATTGGGATCCAGCCTTGCAAAGTTCTTGCAACTTTGCATACAAGAACTATGTGTTTTTACAAGTTTTATTGAGACACAATTGACATATATCACTGTAAAAGTTTAAGTTAGCATAATGGTCTGACTTATATATGTTGTGGAATGATTACTACAGTAAGTTTAGTTAGCATCCATCATCTCACATATCTACACTAATAAAAGAGAAAGATGTAAATTGACCATACCATTGTGATGTCCACCAGCCAATAAGGAGGGAGTATGCAAATTAACCCAACAAATATAGTGGGTTAATTTGCATACACAGGCGCTGAGCTGGGTGGGGAGGGCGGCAGACACAGGCGTTTGCACAGCTCCGGCTACTCACCTCTGGGCAGCTTGAGAAGGCAGAAAGGCAGCTGTGGGCTGGAGCTAAGGCAGTGCCGGCAGCCAGGGGAAGGAAGGCCCATTTTTGCATGAATCTTCGTGCATCGGGCCTCTCATATACAATAAAAAGAAGAAAATAAAACAAGAAAAAATGTTTTTTTCTTGTAAAGAGAACTCAGGATTTACTCTCAATAACTTTCCTCTATATCACACAGCAGTTTTAGCTATAGTCATCACATTGTACATTACATCCCTAGTACTTACTTATAACTGGAAATTTGCACCTTTTCGCCACCTTCCTCAAATTCCCCAAGAACTGTGTTTTAATTATTGGTATTTTCACAATGGCTGGTGCAGGGCTGAACTTGGTAAATTTAAATATTTGTTGATAGCTCAACTGAATGCATGCATGACTGAAAGATGGAACGAGGAGCCACATGAGACTGGTGAAGAGCACCCACTTTGGATCAAATGGTCCTGGGGTTAAGTCCTGGCTTCCTCATTGACCAGTATGGCGATCTTGGGGGAATGACTCTTAAACCTCAGTTTTCCAATTTCATAATGGGACAGATATAATTTAACTCAAAATAAACCCATTGTCAATGTCTACTGACAAACAAAAACTCTAGCTACATATACCTTGTAGCTCAGTCCTATCACTGAATATCTCTGAGCTTGGAAGCTGTTTTAGAATGACAAGACAAAATTAAGGGACAGTGAAGCTGTGTTCTTATAGATTAATTTATTAACAAAAATACTTATTAAATGTCCACTGGGTGCACGGCACTAAGCTAAGACCTGTGGAGAAGTTAAATATGAAGCTCTGGAGAAATAGGAGGAGCCTATTTTAGAGTTATACTCTAAAATGACGAGTGCCATGGAGAGTATCAGATGTTAGAGTAAGAGTTCACTGGTAGCTGGGGCAGTGAAGAAGGCTTCCTGGAAAAAGAGGCCTTTGAGATGGACCTTGAAGGGAAGATCGGAAGATGTTGCTAGCACCAGGAAAGGGAAGAAGGAAATGGATGCAGCCGTGGGAAAGCAGATACCTAGGGGAGAAATGGCGCTCTGCCATCCTACTGATGAGGTTGCTCCCACTAGGTGCTGCGGTGTCAGCCTCTGAGGCTGCTGGTTAGTGGCCTTTTCCACGTAGTACAATGTGCCCTGTCCTCTGCCTCAGGAGCCATTGGCACTCTGCCCAAGACAGGCCCTGCAGAGCCTGGCCTTTCAGCAGCAGCAGTTCTGTAGTTCTGCTTTCTCTCTCCTGCTTAAAAATAAAATTCCCATCTCCTACTCCTCTTCCCTTTGGCAAACATCAGCTTATTCTCTATAACTGTGTGTCTGCTTTGTTAATTTTTTTAGTGTTTTTTTTTTTAAGATTCCACGTATAAGTGAAATCAAATGCTATTTATCCTTCTCTGATTTATTTCACTTAGCATAATGCCCTCCAGGTCTATCCATGTAGTCACAATGGCAAGACTTCATTCTTTTTACTCATGCTTTCATTCATTCTGTCACTCTGCTCTCTGATCAGCTTCACCATGCCCTGCTGACATATCCAGGCTTTGCTCCATGGTGATAGATTGCATTCAAATGAATATGCAACTGGAGAATTAGGGAAGGACTAACGAGTCTCATCACAGATGGTCAAACGACTTCATCTAGCATTAAACAGCCTGTGAATGAGGTTGAGGGGTTTGCACACAGCTGTACAGATGGTTTGCAAACTTTCATTTTACATGTAATGATGACACAGCTCTTTTTAAAAATATGTATTTTATTGATTTTTTTACAGAGAGGAAGGGAGAGAGATAGAGTTAGAAACATTGATGAGATAGAAACATCCATCAGCTGCCTCCTGCACACCGCCTACTGGGGATGTGCCCACAACCAAGGTACATGCCCTTGACCAGAATCAAACCTGGGACCACAAGCCAACACTCTATCCACTGAGCCAAACCGGTTTGGGCGACACAGATCTTTCAAAAGAAAAAAAAATCAATGAATATGATGTCATCTCCAGGAACTCTTTTCTGGCCCCGGGAGACTGAGTGAATCACCCCATTGGCAGCCGACTGGATGCTGCTTTTGCTGTTTGTTCCCCGCTGCAATCTGATCTGGTTGAGCCAAGGTCTGGGGCCCAGGCTTGCTGAGCTTGAAGGCAAGCTCCTCCATTTACTAACATGTGACCTTGCACGATTCTTTTTAACCTCTCCAAACTATAGTTTGCTTGTCTGTGAAATGGAAATGGTGATAATATTGCCTGACACAGCGCCCATGAGTAGAGAAAGAAATGTCCTATACTAAGGTGACCAGATTTTAACATTGGTAAAGCGGGACACCACTGACCGCTTGGCTGCCTGCTGAAAACCGTATATTCCCTTCCCGTTCTCCCGCTGTTCCCTAGCTTGTCGTGCATTCTTTCCAAAAATCAGGACTTTTTTAAAACGCCGCGGGACAAATTGTTAAAAATCGGGACTGTCCCGCTTTTCAGCACCTTCCTGGGTGGGCATGACTCTTAAACCTCAGTTTTCCAATTTCATAATGGGACAGATATAATTTATCTCAAAATAAACCCATTGTCAATATCTACTGACAAACAAAAACTCTAGCTACATATACCTTGTAGCTCAGTCCTATCACTAAATATCTCTGAAGCTTGGAAGCTGTTTTAGAATGACAAGACAAAATTAAGGGACAGTGAAGCTGTGTTCTTATAGATTAATTTATTAACAAAAATACTTATTAAATGTCCACTGGGTGCACAGCACTAAGCTAAGACCTGTGGAGAAATTACATATGAAGCTGGCTCTGGAGAAATAGGAGGAGCCTATTTGAGAGTTACACTCTAAAATGACGAGTACCATGCCAATAAAGAACAACTCGGGGCGGAACACTTTCTCCCCAGGACCGGAGTGACTTGCATGCTCATCTTCAGTTGTTTACTCAAAAGCCCTCATCCCAGTGGGGGCGGAGGGGGGGCACCTCAGGCAACCTGATTCAGGGCTGCTCCCACGCCATCCACATTCGCTGCCTGTTATTTTCCCCTGCAGCACTTGGGGCTGTTTCACACACTACATATTTTACTTATTCGTTATGTTTATTCCTGTCTCTCCCCTAGAATAACGCTCCAGGAGGCTGCATTCCTAGGGCCCGGATCCGTGTCTGGCATGGAATGTGGACTCAGTCAATATTGCCTGGAAGTGTGAAGAGTGAGCCATGCCTGCTAACTTGCATGTACTTCTGGTCCCCTCCTATCCCGGGGCCCTGTTTGGGGGACATTTGACACCTGCATGTACCAGGAAGCAGGAGGAGAAGGAAAACGGAGGTAGTAATTCAAGTACCACAGGATGGAGGACCCTGCCTTTAGCTGAACTGGCACCAATGCTGAGCATTTTTCATAATCTTATTCATGCTGGACGCCTCCCTCTCGCTCACCTCCGTTACTCAAAGTTGGCCCAAGAGACCCACTGAAGAGCCAGGGTGGGTGGTAACGAATATTCTGAGGTTTCTGTTCCTTTCTAACCAGCAGGGTCTGGTCAGACTGAGAGTAAGACGGCTTTAACAGGGGAGGGCTCTGCTTAGCTCCCCTCTTCTTGGCTTCGGTGTCCGGGGCATCCTGGGCTGGGAGGCGGCTCCTGCACCCTGCGCAGCCTCGGGTGGGTCGGGAGCGCGCGTCCCCGCCGGGTGCAGTGCAGCCAAGCCGGAGGCATCCCCAGCCCCCCGGCAGCCGGCTGCAGGAGGAGGAGAAGGAAGAGGAGGAGGAGAAAGCGGCCAGGCAGCGCTCACACACCTCCGAGCAGCTGCGCCAGCGGCCCCGCGCGCCATCCGGTAACCGAGGAAGAGAGGGGGTGCCCTGGGACGCGCAACCTGGGGCTCAGAGTGCAGTGCTTGAGGTTCTGGCAAAGGCAGTTGGCTGGCTGTGGTTTGGGGATAGCTTTTAGTTTGGGATGGTGGGGGGGGGGATGGGAGTGGGAAGCGGAGAACCTGGGTTGGAGGGTGCCCAGGGGAAAGCGGGGCCTAAGTTTAAAAGCTTCCCCACAGCCCGCTGCTGAGAATTTCCCGCGGGAGGGAGGGCTCGGGACAGGCTGGACGCGCTCGCGGCTCGGGTGGGGTTTCTTCTCCTCCTTGCCGAGAGCCCGGGCGCACCTCCCCTGGAGGGTGAGCAAACTTTCCGCTCCCCGCCTGCCTGACGCCGTCACGTCCTGCAGCTGGAGACCTTCTGGGCGCAGGGTTCTCGCGGGTCAAGCGAAAGGCGCTGTGTGCCTCCGGGTGCGCGCCCCTGCAGCGGCAGGCTCTGGGAATGAACCCTGCCTGACAGTGAGTGCATTTTGCTTGCCCTGGAGAGCCTGCCCGCAGGCCATGCTACTGCTTAGAGGGAAATACCGGGTTCGTGTTCCTCCCTCTGCCATCCTTTCTGCGTAATTTATTAACGGAAGACAGAGTCGCCCAGGGAGAAACTTGTTTTGAGGCTTTGTGGTTTCCACAGCGGAGATAACACGAAGAATCCAGCATAACCTTGGACTTAATCCGAAGGCAACCTAACCCTCCACAGGGTTCTGAAAGCACAGGGAGCTGAGGGCGAGTGTCTGCGCTACTCCGGGGAAGAGGAGGGAACTCCTATACGTACGTGAATTCTTACAAATTAAATAGGTTTCCCAGCTGAATCCCCCAGTTCATAGTAGGGTCTGGAAACGAGGGCTGTGAGGCTACTGCTCCTCAGGCCCATGACATGGGGCGCAGCACGGAGCATGAGTTCCAGAAAGCAAGAGGCCACCATGAGCTGGGGGACCTGCGCACAGCACAGAGTTTTGTTCTGAGCAGCAAGATCCTTCAGTGTTTATGGGAGATGAGGCGATATTAACAGGTGACAGGAGAAAGAGTGGCTTCTGTCCATTTCTTTTTAAATTGGGAGGGCCAGCCCACATCCTGCAGGCGGGCTGGGTTGTTCAAGGCCCAAGTAACAGGCATTCTAGTGCATGAAAGGGTTCACAGTAACCGCGGAGCAGGCGTGAGAGATGAAAGCAGAGCCCAGAGACTTGTCAGAAGAGGGAAACATGAAATCTTGGCAGCGTTCCAAAGTCAGTCCTTAAAGAAGATAGCTCGAGACCACCTCGGAAAGAACTTAAGAAGGCAGTTTATGCCAAACGAACTTCTTCCTCTTTCCCGGCAGCCAGCTGGTCTGTAGCTAGGGACAGTCAGGGCCATTGCTTTTTACATGTGGGTCCTGACTCACTGGGGTAATGACATCCATGTAGTGAGTCACACAGCATTTTTAAAAACATGAAATCATTGGAAGGGAAGAGAAAATATCAGAGTGCATTGCATGTGCCCAAAGCTACTAGAAGTATTGCTTTATGAATCACATCCTTGTGTTTGTTATTATTTTTAACAAAAGGCCTCAGGGATAGGGGATCAACGAGGGGAAAGGGAGGAAGTGAGACCTCAGCCCCACAACCCCTCCCTGTGTGTGTTTATCCTGCTGCCCCCTGCTTGGGTATACATACTTATCCTGCAGCCCCATTCCTCTTCCCAGGCTAACCCCACTCTGCCCACAGTGGGGGTCACCTCCTTTTATCTTGCAAATGCTATCATCAGCACATTCTGGAAAATAACCTTCTTCCTCCCCATTTCTCTAGGCCCCCAGATGTGGAGGTATTTTGCCAATCAGAACTCAACTCTTATTTCTTTATTTTTAACCTGTTATTGTAAGGGTGTGATAGCAACTCAGTTAGGTTCTTTCTAATACATGGTAGGTAGGTAGATAGGTAGGTAGGTTCCCTGGTCCCCTTTGGTCCTCACAGCTGGTTGGCTGCTGTTATTTACATTTCACAGAGGTTCCCTAAGTCAGGGACCTATGAAGTCACTGAGCCCCCTCCCCCTCATGACCAATCTCAAGTGTGTCCTGCTTTTGCAGAGGCATGTGACAAAGTCTTAAACTGTCCCTAAGGATGAGGTGGGGAAGGAGTGGACATGCAGGAAGTCAGTGCTTTTCCCTGCGCCTCTTAGCAACTACAAATCTAGGAGTACTCTAACGAGACTCAAAGAGATGCTAACACTAGAATGTTGAGCTCATATTAGGGTTGAAGGTCTAGTTCCACATTTAGGTTCAAAGGGGGTTGAGGGGCTGGGTGAAAAGGGTGACGGGACTAAGAAGGAAAAAAACAACACATAGACATGAACCACAGTATAGTGATTGCTGAGTGAAAGGAGGGTAGGGGGAGGTGAAAGAGGGCAAAGGAGGGCTCACTGGTGGCGGAAAGAGACTTGACTTGGGACGATGCAGTATGCAGATGATGTGTTATAGAGTCGTATGCTTGAAATCTGTATGGTTTTTTAAAAGATTTTTATTGCTTTCAGAGGGAGAGGGAGAGAGAAAGAGAGAGAGAGAGAGAAACATTAATGATGAGAGAGAATCATTGATGGGCTGCCTCCTGCACACTCCCTACTGGGGATCGAGCCTGCAAACTGGGCATGTGCCCTGACCTGGAATCAAACTGTGACCTCCTGGTTCATAGATCGATCTCTACCACTGAGCCACACTGACCTGGCGAAGCCTATATGGTTTTATTGAACAACGTCACCCCAATAGATTTAATTTAAAAATATTTTTAAGTAAGGGAAGGAGCGGCCCTAGTGAGTAGAACTTCATGCGAGAGAGACACCCTGGGTGTTTCAATGGCCCACCAAGTTCTGAATGAACTACACATAGTGTGAAGTAGCTGCTCCGGAGCAGACAGGTTGCAGAGGTAAGGGCGGGCCTTTTAATAGACATTTATATGGAGCTTATTATGTGCTGGCACAGTTATGAGTGTTCCACAGTTTTATCTCAATCTCTGTAACAATCCCACGAATATGGAATATAATTGGCACCATTCCCATTTTTCAGATGCGAAGGCTAGGCACAGAAAGATGGAGTAATTTGCATAAGGTAGCATAACTAGTAAGTAGTAGAGCTAGGATCAGAACATTAGAAGCTGAGCCCTTCACCGCTGTCATCTACCCTCAACCTGTGGCCTTTGGATCAAAGGAGCCCAGGCCCACTTTACTCAGTGAGCATCTGGGTGGCCCCTTTGTAGAGGACAGGGACCGACCTCAGGGCATCCGGAGGAAGGTGTCCTGGATGATGAGGATCTGACTACCAGGCCACATGAGGAACAGGGAGCATTTAACTTTGCAGAAAGGAGCCTGGTCCAGTTACGAGGCCAGTCCTCAGACACCCGAGGAAGAGGAAGTAGCAGTAGATCAAAGCCCACGACCTTCTGTCAGGACTGGGGGAGGATTCCAGACTGCGAGAGGATTTTATGTTGAATTTGATGTTTCTGAATGCCGCTTTCAATACTCAAGCTCCTCAGTTTTACGAGATATATGAGAAAAGTGAACTTTAAAAATAATTGGAAATTAACAGGCTCTTCTAAACATTGGTGTTTATAGAAAACAGGGTACTAAAATCAAAGTTCTGACTGAGACACTTAAGTTCAGTGAAATTCGAAAGGAAAGTACCAAACCACCAAGGAGAAATTTCAGTGTAAATATCTGAGAACTTTTTCATAACTCACAAGCCATTGGCCATTTCAAGAATATGAGGATTGAGAGAGGACTTCTTCAAAGGGATCTTTTGTTCCTTCCTTTATCCCAAACCTAATGTGTTGTGTGTATATGTATGGGCGGTGTGTGTGTGTGGGGGGGGAGGACTATTGTGGGACCACTAGTTGAGCTGTACATGTGTTTCCTGCATTGGAGCACACCAGGTGGCCTGGGCTGCAGGATCACCTCCTTCTTCAGAGTTTGTGGAGATAAAGGCTGCTGAGGATGTCCTGAGGACCAGGTGGGGCCATGTGAGAGAGGGGCTAGCCCCGGGCCACTCTAAGTTCAGCCCAAGAGCAAGGGCACCTCAGCAGTTAGAGTTTCTAGAAATCTAGAAGTGAGCAATAGGAGTGAGCAGTCAGTTGAAGGACAATGAATATCACTAAATCACTCATAAATAGTGTGAAAATAGTTAATACAGTCTTGTCTGCTTGCTCTGATCTCAGAGGGGTGAGCAGCTGCAGCAGTTGGGCATAAGGTGGAGATAGAGAACAGAGATTAAACTGGCCTCCAAGCCCTGCAGCGGACCAGCTGCTGCAGGACCTAGCTGGCATTGGGCAGGATAGTGTCATAACGAGGTTGAAGTTTCTTTTATTTTCAGACTGCACATTTTAATTAATTCTTTGGGGACTTTGAAGTGGTTGCTTGAGCTGAAAAGTCATGGGACCTTCACAAGTGTTCACCTCAGGGCAGGGCTGCAGAATCCAAGGATGCATTTTATGGGGCAGTGGAGGAGAAACATGAAATTGTTGATTCAGTCCCGCACATGTGCCAGCTCAGAGCATGGATTATACATGCTTCAGTTGAAAGAGTAAAGAGTAGCCCGGCTGGTGTTCCTCAGTGGTTGAGCCTCGACTTAGGAACCAGGAGGTCAAGGTTCAATTCCCGGTCAGGGCACATGCCAGGATTGCAGGCTTGGTCCCAGTGGGGTGCGTGCAGGAGGCAGCTGATCAATGATTCCTCTCATCACTGATGTTTTTATCTTTCCCTCTCCCTTCCTCTCTGAAAGCAATAAAAAATCTATGTAAAAAACGAAATAGTCAAGAGTAGCAGTGTGTTTGCTTTGATATTACATGCGTGTACTTCAGACAGTGGAAGGTTTAGAGGTAGAGGCATTTAGAGTGCAAGGGGTCAGGCTTCAGAAGACCAGCTCATCAGATAAAGACACAATAAATGCTTGAAAGAAAATACCCCATACAATTACCAGGGTTCTCAAGTGGACATCAGTCTGCTGTTCATGCTTGAAAACTTTCTCACATGGTTATCATATTCCCCAAAGTCATAGCTTATCTTCAGACATTCCCATAGCAAGCAATCGGGAGAGAAATTGTTTTTTCTGTTTTGTTTTGTTTTGTTTTTGGTAGTGAGTCCAGGCTTATGGGATATGTTCAAGGTTTTCTTGTTTTGGAGACCAGCTTTTAGACATTGGTCATGTTAGTTTTGGCTTATTTCAGGGTGCAAAGTGATTATTTCCCCTTGTCTGAAGTATGAGAAGTGCCTTGTTGGACAGAGGGGGAAATGTGCACTTTTGCTTTTTCTTCCTTGCAAATGTGATTCCTCAACCCATTATGGTGAAGTAAAAAAAAAAAAAAAAAAAAAAAAAAAGCAGGAATTGAGAATGTATGAGATGCTAATGTTAGGGCTGTTAAAATCTGGCTTTAATTGTTGCTTGTGTTTGTTTCCCCAAGACCTATGCAATTTTCGCCTGACTAGAGAACACAAGTGAATTTAATGACCCTTCAAGGGAAAATGTAAGCTTTAAATAATGATTCTTCTCCACAGTGCCTTTGTTTTCCTTGTGCATGGCCTTGCAAACAGTAAAAATGCAGCCGAAGGCAAAGGCAGGGCAGGCTGAGGGGCAGCTTCCTCTGGGTTGGCTGTGAAGTTGCCTGGTTGATAAAGAAGAACAATTAGGAGATGATGAGTATGGATCAGTGGTTGTCAACATAGTCTCTTTCTACTAACCTTTGTGTAGATTTTCCCAGAAAATGTAATTTTATCTGGGGGGAGGGATGAGAAGGAAAGAAATAATTATAAGATGAAGATCTGGAAACGGTATCATGTAAACCTACATATATTCCCATCAGAGCCTCTTTAAATTCCCCACAAATTACCCCAGCAGGGGAGGAGAGTGCACCTGTTTCTGGGAGTCCCAAGCAGAGGCCAAGGCTCTGAGAAGCAAGTGTATGTTTATCTGGAATATTCAATTGATTTCTGCAGTTTGCTCTGTAACATAGCTGAACTGATTCAATAAAAAAATAATCCTCCAAGTCTTCTCTTAAAATTTGATGCTCCAGGAGAATATGCCAGATATGCTCAAGGCTTTGGGGTTTATTTGGCATCCTGAGTCCTAGGCAAGCAGATGGGGGGGACCTACTTTCTGCCCCTCACTTTGTTTTTGTGTTTTTAAAAAAAATATATTTTATTGATTTTTTACAGAGAGGAAGGGAGAGGGATAGAGAGTTAGAAACATCAATGAGAGAGAAACATCGACCAGTTTGCCTCCTGCACAGCCCCCGCCCCACTGGGGATGTGCCCACAACCAAGGTACATGCCCTTGACCGGAATCGAACCCGGGACCCTTCAGTGCGCAGGCTGATGCTCCATCCACTGAGCCAAACTGGTCAGGGCTGCCCCTCATTTTGTAAGGCCCCTTCTGGCTCTGTCCGAGCTGGACCCCTTCACACAAGCCGAGGAGTCCCAGGACGCCTGAAGCCCGACTGCTTTCCCTCTGCCGAGCTCTGGTTTTCTTGTAATCAGGGCTTATGCCTTGGCAGCAGTGGGTGGAGTAGGTGGAGAAGCTATGAATCCCAGACCCAGGAGGATAAGATGATCATCAGAAAGAGTATAGCTTTCCTGCTGCTCTGTCTCCAGCTCTTAAATAAATCACTACTTTGATTTAAACTTCCTTTTCTGTGGAATAGAGATAGAAATCCCAGTTTCTCTCCTTTTAGCTTGGTTGTCAGAAGAATGATTCTGCTCTGGGCTATAAAGAACAGTGTGTGCTGCTTGGAAACAGACACCATGAGCAATAACTATGAAGTAGGCTTATTTACCAACTCATCCATCCTCTAAGCATTCAAGATTTCACTTGCCTGAGTCTTATTGTTCCAGGTGTTTCAAAAAACTGCGCTAATTAAAATGGAAAGGGTGGTTGTTTCCCCAGTATCATTAAAATGGTAATGCCCCCGGCTGCATAATATAGCAGCTATGTATATCCCTCTGACGGTTTAGTGAGAGGCAAAGTCAAATCCTTGGGCAGTCTGATTTATATTCTCTGCTTATTAAAACGATTCCCGTAACCCGTGTGATGGGAGGGGAGAGAGTCCTTGTGGGCTGAGATACTTGAACAGGAACCCATGGGGCAAATGGTGACTGATCCCTACCCTCAAAGGTAAATAGGAATCCGGAGAGGAGGGGGATGCCAGTCCAGGATGGCAGGTGGAATAGAGTGGACAAGGGCTCGGAGGACCATCTTTGAGGTCCCCTCCCAGGTTCCTATGCCATAATGAGCCCTTCCTTTCTTAACAAGCCCTTTGTACCTGTTTGTTCATCAGACTTTTGTGCTGCACCTTAACCTGTGTGTGTGTGTGTGTGTGTGTGTGTGTGTGTGTGGCCTGAATTCTTTGGGGTTACAGGCCTTGACTTTTCAACTTCCATTAAATGTTTTATAGTTGAGCTCACAATGTTTAGAATATTTTTGTTGGGCTGAATTAACTTATACTAATCTTAGCATGCTTAAAACTAGTGCTCTTTTTCCTTGAAGTACATGTTGATGAGAATGTACCTGGTAAGAAACATAGTTATTAAAGATGTATATGCCATCTCTGGGTATACACTTAAAGAGATAGATTAATGACATTTTAAAAATGGTTTTCTTCCCAAAAATATATTTGTTGTTTACTTACAGAAAGAGTGATGGGTATAAAGGAAGTCAGTTTTAATGGACTCTCTAGGACAGTTTATAGAATCATGTTATTAAAAAGAACATTGTTACTTTAAAAATTAATTCTAGCAGCTATATTACTTTCCCAGGGCTGCCATAACAAAATACCAAAGACCGAGTGGCTTAAACAACAGAAATTTATTTTCTTAGAGGATTGTGGCCACCTTCACACGAATACTCTCCCTGGTTTGGAGAAGGGTGACCCCTTGCAGCCTCATCAGAGCACTGCTTCTCCATGGAGAGGAAGCATCACACCACAGGAGCTCTTGGAAAGAGCAAAGCTGGATCCTTGAAGGCTGGCCGCGGAGGAAGCCCCGACTGGGGAGGGGTTTCCCAGCACCATATTTGCTCACCTGGGGTGGTCCTTTGCTTTGAGGAGTTCTCAGTTACACTCCTTCCAAGTACATTGGTCAAAAAGTACTGGTTTTTTAATTATTTCCTTATTTAAAACAATTTTTAAAACTTTTAAAATATGGACAATATAAAATTTACCATTTTTAAGTGTACCAGTCAGTGGCATTAAGTACATTCACTTTGTTGTCCAACCATCACCACTCTCCATCTCCAGAACTTGTTCCTCACCCCAGACTGAAACTCTGAACCATCAAACACTAATGCACCATCGCCCTCTCCCCCTCGCTCTTGACAACCACCACTCTACTCTCTGTCTTTATGTAATTTGAATAGTCTAGGTACATCATTTCAGTGGAACTATGTAATATTTGCCCCTGTGGGTCTGGCTTATTACATTTAGCATAATGTTTTGAAGGTTCATCCATGTTGTAGCATATGCCAGAATTTCCTCTTTCTAAGGCTGAATAATATTCTGTTGCATGTACATCTATGTTTTGTTTATTCATTCATTTGCCAGTATACCTTTGGATTGCTTCTGACTTTTGGCTATTGTGAGTAATGTTGTGGAGATTATACAGTAACTATTGGAGTCTCTCCTTTAATTTTTTCTCTTTAAGTCTATACCCCGAGTTGGAATTGATGGATCATAAGCTATTCCATGTTTAAATTTGTGAGTAACAACTCTATGGTCTCTCATAGCAGCTGCACCATTTTACATTCCCACCAGCAATACATAAAGGTTTGATTTCTTACATCCTTGCTGACATTTAACGTTTTCTGTTTTTTAGAATTTTATTTTAAATAACAACCATCCTAATGGGTGTGAATGATCTCACTATGAAGCACTGCTTTTTGATAGTTGGTCATTGACTTGACTCTAGTGCTTTTAAACATCCTTTCTCTGAAGATTCAGGAATAGAGCAAACATAAATAAACAATATTTGGAGTCCAGAAAACCTAGCTATGCCAGTGTGGTCGACTTGAGATTCCATGGCTCAACATGCCTAGAATTTTTTGAAGTCCAGACCAAGAAAAGCAAGATCCAGAAAAAGGCAGGAGTTAATTAACCTTGTGACATTTCTGTGGTGGGGACCCCAGTTCCACCGTGGGAATGACCTCACTTTGTGGCTGCAACAGGACATCTGTGTTGGGATATCAGACAGCACAGCATCCTGGCACGCATGCAATGGGATAGCTGAGTAGAGCCCTGTTCTATTACATAACTCCTTTGCCCGAATTCCACACTCACCAGCTACTCTTCTGATCTTAAATTTTATTTTCTAGACTGTGTACAGTATGCTCTGGTCCACTTGGGCATTTTATTCCTTATTGTAATTCAACAAATTGATGCTTTGGTTGTAAATCGTTCTGCTCTGCTTGATCAGAGTGACTCAGTTCGTGAAGGCTTCCTCACATAGAACGCTGTGAAAACCCAGCTTCTTAAATCTGCAGGGCAGGGCTGAGGTGTGGCCACGGCAGGGCAGTGTGGCTGCCACCCGCCATCCCCTACATATCTCAGAGTCACGCCTCATCAAGTCTCAGGAAATCCTTTCCTGATGGAGGTTTTACAGTGTGTTTTCTCCCCTATGTGGGCAACTGAAGCCTCTGATATAATGGGAGAACTCCGTCTCAGGTTCAGGGCTGGGAAAGAGAGTGAAAGAAGAGAACTTTGTGGCTTCTCCACATTATAAGAAATTGATTCAATAAGTATTCATTGCTCATGTGCTGTGAGCCAGGCCTTGTGTGGATTTCTGGAAATACTGCGATGAAGAGCAGGGAGGCCTTGCCCTGATGGTGCTTATGGTAAGAGTCAGGAGGACAGAGGCGGCCACTAGAGGATTGGTCTGTGCAGTCCTAGCACAGCCTGTCCTGTGGGGTATATTGCAAAGATCGGTTACTGTCTGCAAACATCTCCAGAGGCTCAAGGGACAGTCATTGTGTTCCAGTCCCTGGTTGTTCATGCACTAATCATTGGCTGGACTAAGCCAGGGAGTGGGACAAAGCCAGGAAACACTAACTTTAAAAATTACTTTCTGGCCTATTGACTACTATATAGGTACCCAGGAGAAGGCGAGTTTAGGCCCTCAACCCCTTCCTCTTTTTGTTGCACAGCTGGTAGAGGAAGGAGTCCCACTTATTAATTTTCTCCCCATTTCAGGTGTTGGATGAATATCTAGCTTCATGAAATATTAAGTCCTTTTTCTGGTTTTGGAAGTTGTTCTTCTATTGCCATTGATTCTGATTTTAAGACAGAAATTCTTCAGGCTTCAGGACACTTCGTGTTCCACACTTAGCTCCTAGAAACAAGTAGCTGCTGTGCAGTGAAGTGGAAATAGACAGGAACATGCACCCACAATTTCTTGGCCAACTGTCAGTCACCATGTTTTTGAGGTCTGCTGGGTAACTGAGTGCCTTCTCGGAAATACCAGGGAATGGAATGAAAAAGTTGATAGTGTAGAGCAAGCATGTCAAACTCGCGGCTTGCAGGCCATAGGCCTCGTTTAAATGACATGCTTGGTGTAGAGAAATTTGGGAAGTATGTCCCTTTGAAAGGGGAGAAGGAACCCAGTGTGTTAGTAGCCAGAGTGTCAGACCTCAAAAGTAAGGTGCATGCTCAAGTCAAAGATGGTTGTCAGGAGGAGGAGAAGACTCTAGGGTCCAGATGCCTGACCTCTTTCATTGGAGGAAGTAAAAATGCACACCCATGAAGGAGTTTCTGACTTGAAATTGATTCACAGAAAAGGGATCTGCAAATGTGAGAATTGAAGTGACAAGAGCAAGTAGAAGGTGGTGGTTCATGGGGAATCTGTAAAAAGAAGTAAGCTGGGGAAGAGGATCGTGTCAGCATTTTTAAAGCACTGCCCTGAGAGGAGATTGCCATTAGAGGCTCGAGCATGGTTCTTTGCTGGGATGTGTTGCCTTATAGAAATGCTTTAGGGATATCCAGCTGGCTCTGAGCTAACCATGTGCCCAACTCAGAACCTTCAAGCCTCTCATTTGATCTTTGTGTGACTCTACCCACTTGGGTAGAGGTAAGCTGGGTGTACCATCAGTTCTGATTTGGGTGCCTGGTCACATCTCCATGCGATGAGGGAATTAAGGTCCTAAAGCTGTGACTCTGAAGTTCCAACCTTGGCCTTCTCAGCCACTAGAGTGTGGCCTGGTGGGATGTTACCTTTGGTTTCTCAGATGCCTTTGTGGGAGAGAGATTGGGTGATGGGTCATGAGGGTGACATCTCTGTGTTGTGCTAGGGACTGTTGTTCTTAAGAATATGAGGAAGAAAGACATAAGAATAGGTAACTAATGAGACTTTTATGGCTCAGAACAGAGGTTGGTGTCCTGGGTGGCATGCCTACTTTTGGGGTTTGTGAATGGAAGACAAAGAAGATAGAATCACACGGCAATAGAGAATTTTGTTCTGAAATTTGAACAGGTCATTAGGTCTTCTTCCTCTGTGCAGGCTGGTCACCCTGGGTCTTTGAATCTGTGGCATTGGCTGGGAACTTCTGGGGTGCCTTTCTGGTGGTCTTTCTGTCTGTGCTGGGGTGTGTGTGTTTCTGTGCTGGAGTGTGTGTGTGTGCACGCACACATACTCATTTTTTAGGGGTTATAGGCATTTTTTTGATTTTTCTTTAATGTGCTAGTCCTGTTCCTGAGTTGGCAATCGCTGGGAAAGCTCAGCTGCTGATGTTTTCTCCTTAGCATGGAAATAAAGGTTGTCTAATTCCAAGGCAACAGCCTGGTTGGTGTGTGTACCCATCATAACCCACCAAGGATATTGATGAAGAGCCTTTTTTCACCCCATAGAAGGTTGCATGTCCCAGGACAGCTCACTAAATTGGAGAGATGGAGAGCGTTGCATGACCTGTGTCTTTAAGAAGCTGAGTGCCCAGGAGTGCCGTGGGAACCTGGGTTGGAGGGGGAAAGACTGGATAGTCAGAAGAGGGATGAAAGTGTTGGGGCCGTGCATGGGAGAAGGGTGATGTTTACATAGCCACGAAAGGTGTCTGGGGCCTGCTAATCATGTTCTTTCTTCCTGGATTTGAGATATATTTGTATCCCCCTCCCTGGAAGTTGGCCTAAACTGCCCCATGTACAGGTCGACTTGCTTTTCAGGTATGGCTTTGAGGTGAGGTGGTAACTTTTCATTATTATTGGCAAGGCTGCTTTTAGCTGCTCAGAAGAACAATTAATCTCTGATTGCTGCTCTGGGAAGCTTGGCTAGGATGTTTCCTTTTGAAGAAGTTATTTTTAATGATGCTGATATCATGGATCCAATATTATGAAAATATGGGAGAAGCAGAGGCACAGAGGGCTCCTTCAAGTACCGCATTTCCTGTTTGCTGTGTTCAGGAGAGAGCAGCTGCCTGCCTCTCAGCGCCGCACTCAGGGCACACACCAATAAGCTGGTGCCAGACGCCCTTTCCCTCACCACCTGCTGTGAGCCAGATGTTCCCGGTGAGAATATCAGTCTCAGAGGCTGCTACCCAGACATGCTGGCAGCTTCCGAATGGTGAAAACGGTGACAGTTTATGTTTCTGCAAAGCTCAGAAAGGCAGCCTTGTTTTTGATGACCGATGCTATACAAATATGGCCTTGCTGTGGGTTGCTATGCCATTGACCGTCCAAGCTGATTACTCTGAGACTTGGATGAAAAAAATAGTGCCTTGTGGACTTTCGCAAGGGTGCCAGGTGACTGCTTTAAAGGAGAGGCCAGAGGTCTGTCCTCAAACCTTTGTCTCTGGGATTCAAGAACTGAGAGGGGAAAACAGTGGAAACAAAACCCCCTGCTTTTATGCAAAGGCTGCCGAAATGGTGGCCTCTGGGGAGGGGTTGTCTAGCATTTCATTCCTTGAAGAACCTCTGATACTGTTACTTGCTCAGAACTTTTGGCTCTGTTACTCACTCTCTTGTCTCCGGGTATGCTTGTCAGCGCAAAGATCAGTCTTTCCATTTTCAGGGTCTTTGCAGATGTGACTTTCATTACATTTGGTCTCTCTGCATCCCTAAATGGTTCATTAGATAAGCAGGAGTGGTATAAGGAGGAGAAAATGGAGGAACTAAGAAACAGTTTCTCTATGGTAGGTAAGTGGTTGATATTTCTTGGGTCTGTCTCTTTCATGGCTATATTTTGTGCTAGTCCTTGATCAGCCCAGTGAGGGGGTGGGTGTCAGTGTTTCTTTCTGACTCAAGAGAGTGACAGGAAGACCACAGCTGATGGGGGCCAGCAATGAGTGCAGATGTGGAGAACAGTGTAGCCAGGGGCCAGCAGCCGAGACAGAACACGGAAAACACTATCCCAGCTTTATTTTCATTGTTTCATACACTTTTGCTAAGGTGACGAGACATCCTGCTTTTGGCGGGACAGTCCCGATTTTTAACAATTTGTCCCGCGGCATTTTAAAAAAGTCCCAATTTTCGGAAAGAGTGCACGACAAGCTAGGGAATGGCGGGAGAACGGGAAGGGAATATACGGCTTTCGGCGGCCAAAGAGCGAGACACTCTTTCAATGGTGTCCCGCCTTACCAATGTTAAAATCTGGTCACCTTAACTTTTGCTGTTTTTCTATTAACAGTCTTGACACTAGATGAAGCCTGGTGCTTCCCTCTGCTCAGCTTGTTACATTGTCTGTAATCCTGATTTCCAACAAAAATGGTATGTCCAAGCCAGACTTCATCTTACTTCCCTTCAGTAAATAGAGAGATTATTACCATCTTTTTGGTGGGTGGAGCAGCATGAATTCCAGGATGTACATGTCTCTCATGATAACTTTCAAGCAACCTAAACAAATGTCTTCTGAGTCATTTTTATTGTAATTTTATTCATTTGTCTAGATCACATAGATCAATTAACTATGTGGTGAATTGGGTAGAATTGGCTGGCAGGGGAGTGGCTTATGTCTGAAGAACAGGCCTAGGCTTTTCTGTCCCAAACCAGCATTGCTTAGCTAGTAATAATAGTAATAGTCCCGGCTGCTATGTATCGATCTTAACCTGGATGCAGGCGAGTCACATTTTATGCAATATCACATTTAAACTTCAACAGCAATCCCATGAAGTAGGTGCTGATACCATCTTCGTTTTCCTGATGGAAAAACTGAAGCTCAGATCTTTATTTCTTTTTCATTGCTCTAGAGGAGAGGTTGGCAAACTCTTTCTAAAGACCAGGAAGTAAATATTTTAGCCTTCGAGCCACACTATCTCTGTGACAACTCCTCAGCTCTGTTATTGTAATACTACAGAAGCCTTAAAAAATGCAAAACCAAACGAAGGTGGCTGTGTCCCAATAAAACTTTATTTCTGACACTGATATTTGGATTTCATGTACTTTTCTCATGTCACATAATATTACCCTTCTTTTGATATTTTTAAACTATTAAAAACATAAAAATCATTCTTGAAGTTAGTAAAGGAGCCGGTGGTCGGCAAGATTTGCTGATCCTAATGTAGATGATGAGCAGAGAAGGAAGAAGGGGTTGGGATGTGGAGGTAGGAAGGGCACTCCTGCCAGAGGGAACAGCATGTGTGCAGGTGGCAGAGAGCATGAAGTATTTGAGGAAATGCAATGAATGTAAGTATAGTTTGATAGGGTATGTGACATGATCAGAGGAGACATCAAGGCCCAAGTTATGACCTTGTAGGACATTTTAATGATTTTGGACTTTATCCTTAGATCAATGAGAAGGCATTAAAAGAATTAGGCAAAGGAATGACAAGGGCAATTTAAAAAAAAATCATTGGCTGATGTGTGGGGAAAGGATTGCAGTGGGTTAGTAACAGTAGAAGCAAAAAAATCCAGCTGGGTGGTCATGGTAGCTATTAGTGAAGGTAGCCAGACGGGGTCCTGACAGCATCCTCGGGCAGTGAGGATGAGCAGATTTGCAGAGGAGGAAAATGTGTCTGGGAGAGACGAGTGTCTTGCCTGGCCACATAGCAAATGGAAATAGAGCAAAGATGAAGACCCTGTTCTTTTGGTGACTTTTTCCCTATATTTTGTGAAATTCTTAACATTCTAAAATTGAAATTACGTTTATCTTAATCTGTCATTTATTGGCTGGCAGGGGAGTGGCTGATGTCTGAAGAACAAGCCTAGGCCCTCCCACCGAAGAGCTAGCTACTCCTCTCTGTCTCATAAAATTCTCATGAATGAGGACAGTGACTGTTAGGTTTGAATCATTAGTTCCCATTTTCTGAGGAAATTAATTTTGTTGTTGAGGGAAATAACCCCTTGTTCAAATAAGAGAAAGGGCAAAGATGATACTGTGTGGATGGCTTGGGGTTATTTTGTGCTGGTATTAGACAGGGAGCTGAATACTTATTTAAAGGCCAGCTTTTCTTAAAGTTTGCGTAGTTGTCTTTCCCAAGTGAGAATCGGCATGCTCTCTTCTACCTTTGGAGGAGTAATTCGTCTGGCTGGGCCTGAGTCACACCAGTTCTGACACAGACGTATACATAACTCTGGCTCAGAGCGCTCCTTTTGAACAATATGATCAGCAGAAAGGATTTATTCAGGAAAAAGAAGGGCTTGCAAACCAGGACACAGGTCAAGTCATGTGCAAGTTCTGGCCTGTGCCAATATGGAAGGTATTTAAAGGAGGGAAAGGGAGTGAAGGGAATGGAACTTAGAACCATAGAGCTTTACTACCAACAGAGTTCTCCCTTGTAGGACCCTCACAATGCTTCCATAATAAGCCCTAGTTCCTCGCATGGACCCTCCTGACTTACGTCTGCTTAAAGTGCCAGTTAGTCTTTATCACCCACAGTGGACAGTGTCTTGAGCACAGCAGGTGTTCAGTATTTCATACTGGCTCTGGCTCTGTTGACCTGTCACCTTCGGCATCCATGCTGCACAGTGCAACCTCTTCACTCAAAAATGTCAGAATTTTCTAACCTGAGGTCTCCAGAAAGGAGACACGGGGGATATCCTAAAAACAGGACAAATTTTAGGAGGATTATCCATTGAGGATCTTCTCCCTTTATGCAGCTGATGTTGTCCACTTCTCTTTTCTTCACCCCTTTTGACTAGACTTAGGTTACATGTCTTTATTGTTGTATAGTAGATGCTCAATAGAGATATGCTGAGTTAGGTCACTTTTGATCCTGATTTTATGTATTCTCTGCAGGCTCTTTTTGTTTTGTTTTTAATCCTCACCCGAGGATATTTTTCTGTTGATCTTTTAGAGAGAGTAGAAGAGAGAAGGAAAGACAGAGAGAAACATCGATGTGAGAGAAACACATCGATTGGTTGCCTCCTACACGTGCCCTGACCAGAGCCCAGTCAGGGGGGAGCCTGCAACCAAGGTACATGCCCTTGACTGGAATCAAGCTCAGGACCCTTTGGTCCACAGGCCTACATTCTATCCACTGAGCCAAACCGGTTGGGGGCTCTGTAGGTTTTTTACATATTCACTCAGGTATAGGTAATGAGGCTGAGGTTGCAGGCTCCAAGATATATTGATACACACTCTCTCCTTCCCTTCGTTCTTTCATCAGTTATTGAAAGTTGATTATGTGCCAGGTATTGGGGTAAGTTATGCGAAATGAGGGGCAACAACAAAAGAAGACATGGTGTCTGATATCAAATACCTTTAGTCTAGTGGAGAGAGAACAGGAAATAATGGTCACTTTGTATGAAGTGTGGGCAGCCATGAGGGCCTCTGCCTGACCTAATGGGTAGGACCTCCCTGAGGGATTTTCCTGGTGAAGTCTCAAAGGTGGTCTAGGGCAATCAGAGCCCCTGAGCAGCTGTGCGTGAATTAACAGGTTCTGCACTTGCCTTTCTCCATGTGTGCACAGTGGAGATGTCTGCCCAGAGGTCAGTTTCTAACAGAACATCTCAGCAGTCTGCATCTAACTCTGACTACACCTGGGAATATGAGTATTATGAGATTGGACCAGTTTCCTTTGAAGGACTGAAGGCTCATAAATGTAAGTCTTTTACAATTCTCCATTGTAAGCATAATATGTATTTGTCTTAACCTGTGAAATCCCCAGTGACTGCTTTTCCTGAATATTCTATCTTTTTGCAGAACTCTGTCCTCTACCCCCACAAAGTCCCAGAAAACACTCCCTCTAAACACACTGATTGCTCATGGATGGTATCACATGAGGGCCTTGATGATTCTGAGTGACGAGGAATTGAAAGATGGGGAAACATGAGTCAATGCCAGTCTAAAACTGAGATATTGCATTAAAGCTCTACCAATTCTAGCTCTCCCAATCTGTGTAAACATTTGGACCTTCAAAAATGTGACCAAAGTAGAATCTGGAGCTCTTAATTCTGAAGAACCTTGTTATGTAGCACATGGTCATCGACATCTTTCAGCCCATTGGTTTTCTGGAACTGGAGCTAGGAGCGCTTTCTCTGTGTGTGTTCATGATGATGGGCAAGAATGGCCTGTGATCATTCCTAACTCTGTTATATGACTCATGTGTCATGTTATTGGACTGATTAATGATACAGCACAGAGCAAGGAAATATAATTCTGTGAGAGGTTACTGCCCAATTCCAGTCATAACTGAAAGCTGTCTTGTGTGAAGCATCTGTGTTTTCTTAAGAAGAGTTGACATAACAAGCAGGAACTGCTGCCCACTCCCAGGGCCTGTCCTGATTACCCTGTAAATAGTCCAGAGATGTGTGCTTGTTTCAGAATGAATATCTGCAGCACTACCAACATTTTAGGTTTGTAACTGGTTCAGATTAATGGGACACGTTAGGACTATAAGACAGATTAGCATTGGGGATATGGATGGGACAAAGGAAAAGCATTTGCTCGTTTAGTATTTCCTGGCCACTCCCATGCTGACCTCAGCATTCATCATCCCTCCCACTGATTTGCTGTTCCTTGCGAGGAGGTCAACTTGAGAGGAAATTATTTTATCATGATGCACACCATTTAGCACTCCACTGATCAGGTGCTCTACCCTTTACTGTAATGCTCTCTAAGAAGCTCCGTCTCGAGACAGGACAGAAGCTGCTGCTCAAAGCCACTCTGGAAGGCTTCTCTTGGCTTCCTGAACCATGGCTCTTGTCAGAACCTCACTCTCTTTGAACCTCTGCGCTGACTTCCTCCCAAGAAAGAATGTTTCCATGAAGACCAGGAGCTGTGTGTCCCTCAGTTTACCACAGTGCCCATGCCCATGAAACTTCGCATAGAAGTATAATTTCAAGAGAGCTTGTATATTCCTGGGGTGCAGTGGGGTTCTCCATTCATCCCTGAGAGGGGCTTAGGGTGAGAATATACCTTGGGGTTGGACCCCATGGCAGAGGATGCAGTAGAGGAGAATTAAAGGAAATAATTTAAGGAAGTAGAATTTTGTTTGAAGGGGACTGAGAATAAGCAAAACTGCATAAATGAGCCAGGAAAAATGGAAACTTTGTGATGAGAAACATAGATGCCACATTAACAAGGAGACATTTGGAAATGCTGTGGAATCACAGAGATTCTGAAATTCTAACCACAGAAACTCCCAGCTCTGCCCCCCTAAGACTCCTGCAATGCTGGGACCCTCCCATGCCCACATTGCTGCTTTTTGATCAGGGCTCTGGGGCCCAAGAAGGGCAGAGGGAAGGGTCTGGGCTGGGTGGACGACACCCTCTCCCACCTCTGCCCACCTTAAGTTTGGGAAGCAGAGGACCGATGGGGATGCAGCTCTCATTGCAGGAAAGCCGTCCTCCTGAGAACCCCTTACTCATACACAGATTTTGAAAGTGAAGCAATGAGACTAGATTCACTTCTCAGCTGAATGTGATGCTGGTGTGTGCCGTCGTGGAATTTGCTCTGGTTCTGCAGGCAGCTGATGAAATTCGGTGTGCTGTCATTTTTTTGTGCAATGGTGTTGCACAGTCTTTGCCCCCATCATTGAGTTGTTACCTGTCAGTTGCACTTGCTCACATGTATTTTTTTGAGACTTGTCCTTGTGTCTTTTTTAGGCCTCATTTCCATTATAAGGCAGAGTGTACAATTTTTATTTCCTTGACCCACTTAACCCCAGGGAAGATACATGGGTTTTGCATCCAGAATGCTGACTATTCAGCACATTGTTGACTAATAGCTGTTAACCTTTAGGCAGTAGTATATGTAGAATGAAAGTACAATTAAACAAGGTAAACTGCTAATCTGCTTTCTTTGCTTTAGAAAAAATGAATTAGAATTTAATTAGAACAGTGCTTTGCATTTATACATTTAGTGTCTAAGCCATTTGTGGTTTTTAAATTGCTAAGCATTCTCACTGCATGCCCACATAGGTTGACTTCTTAGGATAAATCAGAAAATGTAAAATAATTCAGCTCAGTTATCTCTTCCAGATTTGAGACCCTATTATATTTGTGCCAGGGTCTGTACATAGCCCTGTCTCATCCCTGTCCTAGAGACATACACTTGTGACTATCTCCCAAGACAGTGTCAAGGAAGGGCCCATGTAGTAAAGCATAGACAAAAATGCTATGGGGTTCAAGGACGGGAGAGAGCTATCAGCTGGGGAAATTCGCCCAGGCTTGGTGAAGGAGATGGTGTAAGGCATGGCTTTAAGGGTGGATGGGCTTGCATCAGCTCTAGGTTGGGGACAGTTGTTCCAGCCAGGTGAAGGTAAGAGCCCCTGAAAAGGCATGGGAATTAGAAAGTTGTGGCTAAGATTAAGGTAAACACAGGGACACTATGTTCCCTAGTCTGATGTGAAACATGGGTTTTAAGGTAGCGGTAAGCTGGGAGAAAATAACTTAACAATAATAGCTGGCAAATGTAGATTACCTTTTTCTCAGATGCCAGGCATTGTAAAACATGCTTTATGTATGGAACCTTTTTTTTACCCTGGAGAAGGTTGTGTCTGTCTTTGTTGAAGAGTTTTTCATAAGAGCAATATTATCAGAGCTTGGATAAAGCAAGTTCACACAGAGCTGCACAAGGAAAGATAGAAGAGAACACAGGAGACCGTTTGCATGTTCTCAGCAAGAGACAGTGAGGACCTCAACTATTTCAGCATGAACAGCAGTGGGAAAAAAAGTGGGTTGGTTTGAATCAGAATTCATTTAAAGTTATATATTGTAGTTTCTGCTAAAAATAGCATTTTCTAACTCAAGATACTTCAATGGAATCTTGGAGTCCCAGGTGGCCTCTGTATGTCCTTAGTTCCTTTACTGGGAAATGGAAACCAGCGGTCAATAAGGCAGAAGTCTCTCCGTGTTATGCGAGACAGGAACATGGAGGTGACACAGACTCCTCTCTCCCTCATTCCCTACCTCTTACCCATCCCCAGTTGATGGATGGGTCAAGGTTGCCCCATAGATTGTTGATGTACCAACAACCATTTCATGTACCAAAAGGTTCAGATTTCGTGAATGCTCAAGTTTTCAACTCCTGCGAAATGCTAATCCCAGTATTCACTGTCTTGCAGATTCCATTGTGATTGGATTTTGGGTTGGTCTCGCAGTCTTCGTGATTTTCATGTTTTTTGTGCTGACTTTGCTGACCAAGACAGGAGCCCCACACCAAGAGTAAGTTTGGGCTGTTCCTAAAAATCTATAAAGCTCCACAGGGAACCGGAGAAACAGAAATAGTATACAGGGCTGCGGTTACTTCCAGGGCTGGAGAGAAGGGCTTGGTTACTGCATCTGGGCACCTGTGGGTGGGATCTGCCTTCCTCCTGGCCTCTGCCCTCTGGGGCTTATTTTCAAGTGGATCTTTGTGAACCTGGGTTTCTTGGTTCTTTCTTACAGTTTAATGCTGACGCAGGCCTGGTTTTTACGTTGAAGTGCTTATTAATTAGGATGTGTTCTCTGCTTAGTCCCAAGAGAATTTAGATGACTTGCCGGATTAAAAACACTGAAAAAGGACAACGACTACTAAGTAGAATGAAAACTTGTTTTTAAAAACATGTCAAGGAGTAGAGAAACAGTTTTTACTGAATATTCTATTAAATTTATCATTGCCAGTAAACACTGAGTTTAATGCTGAGTTTCCTTGAATGTAGGATTAAAAAAGGAAACACTAAAGATTATGTGTTATTTAGGACAAAGAGTATTTGTGTTGGGCTTAGGATTTAAGGAGAAAATTATTACGTGGGTGCTTAAAGAATACTGAGCAACATTAGAAGGTAGTTGTTCAATTATGGTTTTCAAAACTCAGAAATGTTTTGGAGAAATCTTTTTGTCCCAACTTTTTAAAAAAAGAGAAATAAAACATATGTTGAATACCATATCCAGCAGACACAGCAGCGTACTAAATACTGGGTCCAGCAGACACAGTAGCATACTAAAATTAGGTAATTAGAAGAGTGTTTAATGAAGGGGCTATTCATAAGTTGTGGCCAGGGAGAAGGACAACCCCACAGGACAGTGCAGCATTGTAAATTGATGGTCTAGTTTCATTTTTTTGCATGTATCTGTCCAGTTTTCCCAGCACCACTTATTAAAGAGACTGTCTTCATGCTATTGTATGCTCTTGCCTCTTTTGTCAAATAGTATTTGACCATAACAGTGTGGGTTGATTTCTGGTCTATATACCTTTCTTGTGCCAATACCAGGCTTTTTAAAAAATTATTATGATGATGACTTTGTAGTACAGTTTGATATCCAGTATTATGATCCCTCCAACTTTATTCTTGTTTCTCCAGATTGCTGAGGCTATTTGTGGTCTTTTTTTGTTCTATATAAGTTTTTGGAGTATTTGTTCTAGATCTGTGAAATATGCCATTGCTATTTCAATAAGGATTGCATTAGATCTATAGATTGTTTTGGATAGTATGGACATTTTAATGATATATTTCTTCCAACCCATGAACATGGTGTATTCTTCCACCTGCTTGGTTAAGTTTATTCCTAGGTATCTTTTTTTTTTTTTGCCTTGGTAAATGGGATTGTGTTATGTTTTTGTGTTGTTGTTGTTTTTTAAGTTTCTTAGACGTCATTATTGCTGTATAATTACCATATTCTTATTACCATTTCACTACACAGTCTCCAGTACCTGTTGTTCAGTCTTCAGCCTACACTTGAACTATAACAAATGTCTGGGTAAAGGGAACAGCTCTGTCCATACTCAGCTATGTCCAGACATCAGGATCTGGGAAAAAAATTAAACGCATTTTACATGAAAGGATAATACCATTTTATTGAAGCATAGGGAGCTATATGGTTGAGAATCTCATTAATAGACACTTAAAAAGACACAAACTTCCCCCTTTCTCTGTCCATATCCTTATGGACATCTGCACATAACTTTTCTTCTATTATATTGGTCCATGAATTTGGAAATATGATGTGGATTGCAACAGTAGTAAGAGAAGTTGAGTACAAACTCAGATTAGGGTACCTCTCATAGAGTGGTCAGGGAATA
The DNA here is from genome assembly GCA_004026665.1 of Murina feae. Classification (NCBI taxonomy): domain Eukaryota; kingdom Metazoa; phylum Chordata; class Mammalia; order Chiroptera; family Vespertilionidae; genus Murina; species Murina feae. The sequence goes on along the minus strand of PVJC01002798.1, from coordinate 30,319 downwards.
ATAACACCTCATTATCCTCCTTTTCCTTAGCGGGACAGATGGACTTTTATGATGTAGTTACTGAGCTGGATTTATCTGATGTAGGATGCAGGTGATTGTACAGATGGGAGGGAACCCTACCTCAAAGTATAACATGACTTCCTATGATGGTTAATTTTATGGGTCAACTTGGCCAGGCCATGGTACTCAGATATTTGGTCAAACATTATCCCAGATGTTTCTGTGAAGATCTTGTGTGTGTGTGTGTGTGTGTGTGTGTGTGTGTGTGTGTGTGTGTTTAGATGAGATGAACCTTTAAATCAGTATTCTTTGAGTAAAGCAGGTCATCCTTACATGTGGATGGTTTTCATCTAATCAGTAGAAGGCCTTCCTAGAAACAGACTAACCTGCCTCAAGCTAAAAGGAATGCTGCCGACTGCTCACACTCAAACTGCAGCTCTGCCCTGGGTCTGCAGCCTGCCAGTGTACCTGCAGTTTTTGGACTTGCCAGTCTCTACAATCACATGGACCAATTCCTTAAAATAAATCTGTATTCCTCTCTCTATGTAGGATAGAAAAATAGATAGATAGGAAGGAAGGGAAGGAAGGAAAAAATGGAAGGAAGGAAGGAAAGAGGGAGGGAGGGAGGGAAGGTAGGAAGAACAGGAAGGAAGGAAGGACGGACGGAAGGAAGGAAGGAAGGAAGGAAGGAAGGAAGGAAGGAAGGAAGGAAGGAAGGAAGGAAAAGGAGAGAAAGAAAAACAAGTCACACACACACACACATCCACACACACACATCCTGTTGACTGTTTCTCTGGAGAATCTGACTAGTACATTTCTTTAACGTGTCATGTTGACCCTGGATAGCTGAGACTCGCATTTCCAGTCTTCTAAATGGCAGTTCAGTTCAACTGCAAATGTCTTCTCATTTGATGGCAGTTCTGAATAATCTCAGTCAAAAAACAGGGGTCATTGTAACTCCACATGCTTTCAATGAGGTTAAGGAGAAGATCTTACCTTTTCGTTTTACTTTTAATAAAATAATAGATTAGCCTTCTGAGGCACACTTTAAGTACTTTTTTGAGTCTAGGGAAATGTAAGGCATGGCATTTTGTTGCAGTATATCAATAGAAAACTGAAAGAACAGACATGCAAAAAATCCCTAAATGGATCAGTTAAAAAGACTTTTTGATCTTAATAAGCTTGACATTTATTCGGCAGAAATTTTCTCAAAAATGGGCATTATTTTTTCCATTCAGCCATTGTAATATAAAATGAACCATTTTAATTTTTCCTGTGATAATTAGGTGTGGAGGAAAGAATGATGAAATCATTGAGAATACTATTAAGAATCTTTTAAAAACATGTTTATTATATGCTAGGGTCTACTAATCCCTTTATATGTGTAACCTCACTAAATCCTCACAGGAAGATTAAATAAACCCTATAAATGTTCCCACTTTACAGATAAGAAAAATGAGGCAGAATCACTTGTCTGAGGTCTCACAGATAAAACAAACAGAAAAATGCTGTGAACCAGGCAAAGCCTCTTAGACTCTGAAGCTCCTATTAACCACTACGTTGAATCAAAGATATTAGTAAGCAATGACATTTGTTTTCTTTTATCACATAGCTAATCAAGTATGTGCTCTAGGATCAAATATTTCCAGATTGACATGCTGAGATTTTGGCTGGATCCTTAAACCTCTCCATGCTTGAGATTCCTCATTTGTTAAAAATGAAGTCATTCCTGCCTCCTAGGATTATAGTAAAGATTAAGCAAGCTAATGCCTACGGCACTGCAGGCATACGCTGTGCTCACAATGGTCAGTGGATATCAGGCCACCCCTTCAGTCTGGTGGAAATCCTGGTGGCAGCTCAAGGGTCCAGGTGAGGAGTAGGAGGGAGAAGAAAACCCCACCTCGCATGGGACAACCAGACCAGAAACATTCACATGGCATCTATACTTGTCAAAATGGTGCCTCGTTCTCCCCCAGCATCAGCTTGGGTGTGTCTCTTGGTAAAGCAGTAAGATGAATAGAGAGAATCTACATAGAGAGTCTTGGTGATGGACAGAAAGGGCGGATATGTCTGAGTTTTGGTTGCTTTAAACACCAGACTAAGGTAGTGGAACTTTCCAGAGAAACTGACATCTTCCTGAAAGTCACTACTACCCACTACAGCAACCAGAGGTATTTCCACACACGCACAGGGTTTGGTTGGCACCTCTGGGCTTGTTACCTGAGATAAAGCTCTCAGTTCAGGCTGTCGTTTCAGAATTGTTAGTGGTTATTATGATTTTCTCAGGTTGTTAAGTACAGAAGCTTTCACTCTTTATTTTTAAAAATCCTCGTCTGAGGTTCCATTGATTTTTAGAGTAGAAGGGAAAGGGAGAGACAGAGTGAGAGAGAAACATTGATGTGAGAGAGACATATCAGTTGGTTGCCTCCCACACATGCCCAGTCCAGGGGTTTGAGGCTACAGCTGAGGTATGTGCCCTTGACAAGAATTGATCCTGAGACACTTTAGTCCGCAGGCCTATGCTTTCTCCACAGGGCCAAACTGGCTAGGGCAGAACCTTCAACTCTTCATGGGTCTTTGTGACTTACTCATCTTTCAAAGTCCACTGGAAGTGACTGCTGGAAACACCAGATGCCTGCAGCTGATCTGCCTGCCACTTTCACAAGTGAGATAAACCTGAGGACAGCAGTGGGTGTGCAAATACTCTTAGCACAGCAGTAGTTACTTCATTTGTAAAATTTTGTCATAAGTCTGGAAAATCCCTAGGGGAATAATCCAGAGCATTATGGGTATTTTTCTTCAGCAAATGGAGGAGTCTTTCCTCCTGGCTTGACTTTTCTTGGGTGACAGAGGAAGGAGCATGTCTCTAAATGCTGGAGGTGGCTGTGCCTCTCAGATATTAGGGCTTTGGAACACCTGCAGATACAACCATTCAGTACACTGACTGAGGGTCTAGTAGCTGCAAGGCCCTTTGAGAGATGTGAAGATGCACAAAATATAGCATAGTAATATATAGGAGAGAGTAGATTACACAAGTAGCTCTGACAGGAGGTGGGAAAGGATGCATCCTGGAAGAGATGGTCAGTGAAATTTAGCAAGAGCACAGAGGAGAGAGATTAGAGATTCTCCACGAGGCAGTGACTTTTGAGTTGCACAGTGAAGAAGGGGTTTGATTTGACAGACAAAGCAGGGTAGAAGGAACAGCACAAGCAAAGACAGAGAGGGACAGCCTGAGTGCATTGAGGATCTCCTGTAACTATGGCTCTGAAGCCCACACTCAGGGTATCTTCTTTTAAAGATCACATATTATTGCCCTCGCTGGTTTGGCTCAGTGGATAGAGTGTCAGCCAGTTGACCAAAGGGTCCCGGGTTCGATTCTGGTCATGCATCCAACGTGCAGAAGGCAGCCAATCGATGGTTCCCTCTCATCATTGATATTTCTGTCTCTCTCTTCCTCTCTGAAATCAATGAATATATACTAGAGGCCCGGTGCACAAAAATTTGTGCACTCAGGGGAGTCCCTCAGCCCAGCCTGTGCCCTCTCGCAGTCTGGGACCCCTTGGGGGATGTCCACCTGCTGGCTTAGGCCCCCTCCCGGGGCGATTGGGCCTAGGCTGGCAGTCAAACATCCCTCTGGCAGCCTGGGAGCCCTCAGGGGATGTCCACTTGTCAGCAAGAACCAGGCCTAAGCTGCAGTCGGACATTCTTAGTGCTGCTGAGGAGGCAGGAGAGGCTCCCATCACCACTGCTATACTGGCAGCCATCAGCCTGGCTTATGGCTGAGCAGAGCTCCCCCTGTGGGAGTGCACTGACCACCAGGGGCAGTGCCTGCATTGAGCATCTGCCTGTTGGTGGTCAGTGTGTGTCATAGTGACTAGTCATTCCCAGTGGTTCTGCTGTTAGGGTCAATTTGCATATTACCCTTTTATTATATAGGATAGAGGCCTGGTGCATGGGTGGGGGCCAGCTGGTTTGCCCTGAAGGGTGTCCCGGATCAAGGTGGGAGTCCCACTGGGGTGCCTGGCCAGCCTGGGTAAGGGGTGCTGGGGTGCCTGGTCAGCCTGCATGAGTGGCTAATGGCTGTTTGCAGGCTGGCCACAGCCCCTTTAGGGATGGGGGTCCTATGGGGTGCCTGGCCATCCTGGGTAAGGGACTGATGGCTGTTTGAAGGCTGGCCAAGACCCCCAGCCACCCAAGCTCCCAGCAAGGCTGGCTGGAAGCAGGTATCTGGGATTTATTTATCTTCTATAATTGAAACTTTGTTGCTTTAACTGGAGCCCAGGTTCGGTTGCCCCTGACAACCCAGGCTCCCAGCGCTTCCTTGAGCCCAAGTGGGCTGGAAGCAGGTATCTGGGGTTTGTTTATCTTCTATAATTGAAACTTTGTTGCCTTGAGTGGAGGCCACAGCCAGGCAAGGCAGGTGGGAACCTTAGCTTCCTCCATTGCCGGGGCAAGCCTCCTGCTTGTTCCAGCTCTGTGGCTGCCGCCACCATCTTGGCTGGGTTAATTTGCATATAGTCACTCTGATTGGCTGGTCAGCATGGCTTAGGTGTAGCAGAGTGACACAATTTGCATATTACTCTTTTATTAGATTAGATATAAAAGATCACATATTTTTTATTTTAGGCCTTAGTGGAATTCTGACCCTGTAGGAACTACAGAAGAGGCCTCCTTCAAAAGCAAGAGTTACTTTAGTTTTAAGATCTTTTCATGATGGATGGATCTTTTCACTTATTCGTTTAAAAAATGTATTGAGCATCTACCTTGACATAGGCAAGAAACACAGAATTCATAATCTTAATGAGGGTGCCAGACAAGTGAAAAAAAGGGGGGAGGGTAAATACAGAATGCGAAGACAAATGGAGAGAAGCACCCAGACCTCCAGGTGAGCAACCTAATTCAGATTGGAGGAGTCAGGAAAGGCTTCTTGCAGGAGGTGGCGCCATGCAGGATTCATGTCCACCAAGAGGAGTAAGGCAGATTCCAGTAAGGCAGATTTGCTTGTTTCAGAATTGCCTCACAAATAACAATGGTAAAATCTGGACAAACTATAAAGCATGACTATTGGAAGGCACTGAAGAATGAAGATTAGTAGACAAAAACAGAAGGGCTTCTGGCCCTTGGGAGGAGGAAGCTCTATTAGTTTATGTCTGTGGGTATATGGTTAGAAGACTCTCCACCTGAAGTCTGCCAATCTCCTTTAATTCCCTTTGCAGTGCTTTGAAATGTCCAGTTTACAGGACTTATACATTCTTTGTTAAATTTATTCCTAAGTATTGTATTTTTGATGCTATTATGAATGGAATTATTTTTCCATTTTATTATTGTTTGTTACTAGTATGTAGACATACCACAATGAATTTTCAATGAGATTAATTGAAAGAAAAAATCTTTTTGACGAAAGTGTTGGAACAATGAAATAAACATAAGGAAAAGAATGAACCTTGACCCCTTTCTCAACATAGATCATATATCCAAAGTAAAAGCTCCTGGAACAGCTCTGTTCAGCAGAACTTTATGTGAGGATGGACATGTTCTCTGTGCTGTCCAGTTAGGCTACTCACCACATGTAGCTATTGAGCAGCTGATATGTGAGTAAGCTGACTGAGAAATCAAGTTTTAAATTTTTCTTAATTCAAATTTAAATAGCCACCTGTGGCTAGTGGCTTCTAGAACTAGCATGGTTCTATAAGAAGGCATAAAAGAATATCTTTGTGATTTGAGGTTTGGCAATTATTTTATAGAGAGGATATAAAAAAAAAGCAACGAACATAAAGAAAATAGTTAATAAACTGAACTTAACTGAAATTTAAAGCTTCTGCTTATTAAAAGACATTTTTAAGAAAATGAAAATACAAGTCACAGATGAAGAGAAAATGTTTGCAACACATATATCTACCAAAAAACCTGTATTCAGAATATATTACAAAACTCAAGGAAGAGTGTTTACAGTACATATATCTGGCAAAGACCCTGTATTCCGAATATATTACCAGCCTTCTAAAAATAAAAACAAAAAGCAGCACAACTTTTAAAATGGACAAAGGACTCACATAGACACTTCACAAAAGAAGTTAAGCTAATAGCCAATAAGGACATGAAGAGATGCTCAATATTACTAGATATCAGAGAAATAGACATTAAAACCAGTGAGATGCCATTTCACTCCCATGAGAATGGCTAACATTAAAAAAGACTGACAACACTAAATGCTGACAAGGATGTGGAACAACTCTAATTCTCATACACTGTGGTGAGGGTGGAAAAAGGCATGACCACTTTGGAAAACTTTGTGGTTTCTTATGAAGTTAAACACAGATCTACCATATGACCTAGTAATTCTTCTTTTAGGCATGTACTCAAGAACAATAAAAACATAGGTGTACAAAGAGGCTTTTTAAGAATGTTCATTGAGGTTTTACTTACAAACTAGAAACAATCCAAATAACTTTTAAAAAGATAATGAATAAGTGAATTGTAGTGTATTTACACAGTGGAATTATACTGAGCAAGAAAAAAGACAAATGGTTGTTACATGGATCAACGTGGATGAATCCCAAAGAACATGCTGAGCAAAGGAATGCGGACACAAAAGGCTGAATATTGTGTGATTCCATTTCAAGAACAAGCTAAACTAATCTATAGTTAGAAAATATCAAGACAGATTGCCTATAGGCAGAGGAATGAACTGGAAGTTGAAGAACAGGCAAAGCTAACCAATTGAAATGGAGATAGGGCACTGTTACCCAAAGGGGGTGGAAAATGAATGAAAGAATACGTCCTAGGGAAAAGGACATATTCTGTGTCTTGAATGAAGATGGTGGTTACATGGATGTATAAATTAATAAAAATACATTGAATTTTATACTTAAGATCTATGGATCTCTGTACGTAAATTTTACCCAGTAGTAGGATGAATAGAAACTACATTAAAGCAAGATGTGTCCATGATCATAGGTTTTCACATGTAAGTCCTTTAGTTTATCAATGAAAGAAAAGAAGAATAGAAAGACAACCTTCTGAATATTTAATGTTTACCAGAGTCTGAGAGTACAAAGACGAACTTTTCCCTTGTTCTCAAAGAAGGAGAATCAGATAAGTCACACTGTTCTCACACCAAGAGAACTTGAGGGGAAAGCTTAGGGGGATAGATGGGGAAGGGAAGGCATCTCAGAGGCCTGGGCTCTGCTGTGGGGAGGGACGAAACCCTTGCACTGCCGTGCCTTTGTTCTTCAGTAACCGTGCTCCACGGACCCGATGTCCATTGTGCTGCGCACAGCTTGGTTTCTGGTCTGCTTTCCCACTCGGCTGGTGCCCAGGGCAGGTGGAAGCTATGTTTCATAGCTCCTTAGTCCTGCAATTAGAGAAGAGTGTGGGCCCCAGCAATCTTAATCATGCCTTTTCAAACATGTGAAGCCCTTCTTTTTGCCGGTGGTATTTTAGCTTATTAGGTCACATGTTGCTGGCATACTCATGGTTGTTCTCAAACATCTTTTAAAACTGAGTGAAGACAGAGGGGGCAAATCACCTACTGAAAGATGTGGTGTGCCAGCACAGCCAAGGGTTCGGTGAGCCTGAGGGGGAAGGGCGAGGGATGTAGAAAAGACAGACAGAATAAGCTGGGTCCAGGTGGATTTTCCTGTGCCTGGCTGAGGCCACAGAGAGATCCGGAAGGCAAGCTGAGCCTTTATTTTATAGCCAGAGGTAAACAAGTTAGTGGTCACCATAGTTGCAATGTTCTTGTGAGTTTCAGTTATTTTGGCAGCACTTGCTGCTCCTCACACAACCCATTAGCTTACCCAGATAAGTTCTAGGGAGAGTCATAAGGTCAAAAATTATGCTAAGAGGGCTGTGCCCTCTAAGCTGGGACTTGTTTGTGGCTTTGTCTACAGGTCAGTCTGAGGCTTAACCCTATAACTGCTCCCTACAAAAGACAAGACCACTTAAATTTGCATTAGAGCAGCAGTCATCCAGCATCTCTACAAAGACATTTTTTTAAAAAATTCTGAATACGGGACCTACTGAATGTTTAATGATTTACCCTTGTGTAAATCAGTGATCTTCAGATCATATTTGCTTGGCAGACAATGAAATTTGTTAACCAGGCTTTTTTTTCTACAAGGAAAAGCTCGAGTTTCTGAGAGAAATTCCTTGTTTGATGTAACCCATACAATCTGATAGAAAAGTCCCTCAACTGGCTGGATTACAAAGCTCTCAGGATTACCGATCTCTGAAATCCAGGTGATTCTTGATAATTTGGAGGTTTGTGTATATGATCATATTTACCAGACCTGTACATTAAGCCTCTGTTCCTCCCACCCGTGGGAATTTGGTCGTCAGCACTTTATCCTGAGTGATGGGATGGGAAGGAAGAGAGTTAACTGAAATGGAGAAACTTACTCATTGAACACAGCCTCGTTTTTGTTAGTTTCTGTTTGGATTTGAAAACATGATCAGACATGATTCTTGCCCTTAAGGAGCTGATTGTGTGTAAGCAACTTTTGTATACATCTGGGAAGAAGGGGTTAAAGACCATGGAGTATTAGGGTATTCAACTTACCCATAGAAGTCTTTTAGTTTATCAGTCAGGGAAAGAAAGGAGGAATAAAAGGACAACCTATTGAATATTTAATTTCTTTGTAGGACTAATTGAGAGCTATTTTATTCATTCATTCATTGATTTACTGCCATTAAATCGCTCATTTGTTCCACACTAAATGAAATAAGGGATTAGAAACCTGGGTTCTATTCCTGTTCCTATCACTAACTGGCTGTGTGACTCCAGTGGGTAGTCTGTTCCCTGCCTTAGCTTCTGTGTTTGTAAAATTGCTATGGTGATTCTTGCTCTAAATGACTGTGCTGGTATGTGTGTGTGTGTGTGTGTGTGTGTTGTGTGCATTTCAGAGAGGAAGGGAGAGGGAGAGAGAGATAGAAACATCAATCATGAGAAGGAATCATCCATCAGTGCCTCCTGCACACTCCCTACTGGGGATCGAGCCCACAGCCCAGGCATGTGCCCTGATGGGGAATCGAACTACGACCTCCTGGTTCATAGGTCATGGGTTGATGTTCAACCATTGAGCCATGCCGGCTGGGCTCTGCTGGTCAGTTTTGAGAGTCGAATGAGATAAATGGATACAAACAGCCTTGACAAATAAGAAACTCACCTCTGTGAGATAATACTGTCTTTGTTCAAACAGCCTGGTAAGAGGCCAGTGGTTCTAGACTGACCATGAGCAGTGATCCTGGAGGATTCTATGAAAATACAGATTAGCGGGCCCTGCCTCTGGAGATTCTGAGGGGCTGCAGCTCAGGACTCTGCATTTTAAGAAGCACTTGAAGTAATCCTGACGCAGGTGACCTCAAGGTCCCACTGCAGATTGGACGATTCCTCCACAAGCACAAGAAAGATCCAGGGGCCCTCCTGTTGGAGCCTTTGCCTTGGCTTTACTTACACATGTTCAGAAGTGACGTCTCTCAGTTCTGATGTTTGTCTGCACGCTCTGTACAGGGACTTGCACTCAGTGTGGGCTCAGTGGAAATACGCCGCCGGCCTGCCCTACATGCCCCAAACCATGATTCAGCAGGAGAATGAGGCAGAGTGTAAGCAAACCTTCCTTTCCCTTTTCTCTATAGCAATGCCGAGCCTTCGGAGAAGAGATTCAGGATGAACAGCTTTGTGTCAGACTTCGGAAGACCGCTGGAGCCAGAGAAGGGCACTGCGGAGTCTCGGTCCCTCTTCCACTGCTACATCAATGAGGTGGAGCGCCTGGAGGAGGCCAGAGCTGGCCAGCAGCCCTCAGCCCTGGACAGCAACGTGCAGCTGCAGGAAGTCACCAGGAGCAGCAGGCGGCCGGAGGAGGAGCTGAACAGGCTCATGAAGTTTGACATCCCCAACTTTGTGAACACGGACCAGAACTCCTCCTTTGGGGACGATGATCTTCTGATTTCAGAACCACCTGTTGTTCTGGAAAATAAGCCAGTTTCCCAGACCTCACACAGAGGCCTGGATTGAGAAACATGCTCCATAGTATGTCTTCCTGAGGATGTTGGGGGAGGGGGTGTCTATAGCAAGAAATCTTTATTTACCAAAATGGTGAGAGGGAGAGGGAGAGGGAGAGGGAGAGGGAGAGGGAGAGGGAGAGATGGAGACAAAAAGAAAAAGAGAGAAGAGAACGCCCTCAGAAGGGAGCTGATTAAGCTGAGTTTTTATGCCTTTAAACACAGCTGGGGAATGTGGGGAATAAAGTAACCGTCTCACCTTCCTTATTGTTGAGAAATTTGGCCACACACTGGGCATCAGCGTTCTTGAATGGGGGTTCTCTTCTGTGCTCCACTCTGGCCCTGCCAAGGCCCTTCTCTACCTTCAGCAAATTGCTTTCCCTCTGGGCTGCCGCATCCTTCTCCTGTAAGGTGAGGAGTCTGGAGCAGATGGTCCCTCCTGGTTCTAATATTTTGTGAATTTCTGACCGTGCATGCAGACGAGGCTGGGGTGTACATAAAGCTGCATAAACGAGGGCACTGGATCCCATTTCTTATTGTAAGGCCCCCACCCCTGCAAATGTCTGTACCTGCACTCAACCCTTAACTGAGCTCAGCTTTCATCGGGGCCCAAACGCCTGCCAGGATGCCAGGACACTCGTTTCCCACATCTCCATGGACAGCATTTCTGTCGGCTGTGCCAGAACGGCTTTTTTGAGGACCTCTGGCCACCTGTGCTCCAACCAGAGGACAGTCCTGCCCCTTCTCTCCTAGAATGAATATCAATCCATGGGCTATCTCATAGAACTCCAGTCCCCAAGAAATGTAAGCGAGGTTATCAACGGAGCGAGGGAGGTGACTTGTGTGTGTCTCTGTGTTGATCTGTCTGTGTCTGGTCACACTGTTGTCCCCTTGGCCACTGAACAAGTAAAGTGCTATTTGCCATGCAGTCTACTTGGCATGTGTGTAGGTGATGGTCATCTGGCTAATGTGTGGCTTGGAGTTAAGATGGCGAACAGGTTGTAAATACCCCACTAATAGATACTCAGGTTGGCCTGGTGGAACACATTTAAACATGCCCCTGGTATCAGAAATAATTTGGTTTTACACTTCCAGGTTGCATGCATGGCCAGCTGCTAATCTCTGGGCGACATATTCATTGTGGATTTGTTCACCACCTGTCTTGCTTAAGTTAAAAAAATAAATATGTTTGATTGCACAGGAATTTTCTCTTATTCTTTGTTTTCACACATCCAGTGTTTTTTATTTCCTTCGTATGACTATGCCTTGTTTATAATGCCTCCTAACTTCTCTTATTTCTAGGAGCCTACTAGTCCGAGTCACATCAGCCTTCGTTTAGGAATTAGTCCATCAAAAGAAATCCCTTTCCCATGTCTTTTGAGGAAAATATTATTCTTTGAGAATCTAATGCTAAACAGAACAAGGAGTGAAATGTTTTTTGTAACTAAAGCTGCTATAACACATTCTTGCAAATAGAGACCTGTTTTTGATGAATATTTTCAGGAGAGCAAGAGTAGCAAAGAACGTTGATTTTATTAACTTCTAATATGGATATTCCTCATAATTTACTTAACTAAATTAAATTATTTTTTATTAAGAGTTAAAGCTCTTCAAATGGTATTTGATTTAGAAGTGGATTTATTAAAAGATTGAAGGATATTTAAAAGTTGGAAAAATACCCATGACTACTGTCATTTTGGGAACTAAATGTCAGGGACTGGGAAGGTCTAAGGTCTCACCCCCCTTGGCTAACCAGCCAGCCTGGCTCCCTGGCGTGGGTGCATGGAAACAACGAATTTCATTACAGCCCAGCAGGCAGCAGCGCTCCATGTTCCGCTCGGTTCCTGAATTCATTTGCTGTTGCTGTTTGCACAAAAGATAACACTGTGGGGCTTAAAGAAACACAGTTTTCTTCTCTTGGAGTTCTGGGGTGCAGACTCCAAAAGCAGTCTTCGTGAGCTCGCGTCAAGGTGTGGCCGGGGCTGTGTTCCACCGGAGGATCCAGCGAAGAATCCATCTCCTTGCTGTTTCCAGCTCCTGGACAGGCCGCTCAGCTCCTCGGCTCCTGGTGCCTCTCACCGCGACCTCGGCTTCTCCTTTCTGTCTCTGTCTCTGACCATCCGGCCTCCCCCTTCTAAAGGCCCTGGGATTGGTTACATGGTTACCTGGGTAAGCTCCCATCTCAGGATCCTGAGTCAGTGTAAGGTAACGGGTTCAGATTCTGGGAGTAGGACATGGATGTGTTTGGGGGACATTAGTCTTCCATTTGGTCCCAAAGATTCATATGCATCCCACATGCAGAATACACTGAACTCATCCCAACATTCTAGCATCAACTCGGTGTCCTATATATACACTAAACCTTATCAAAAAAGTCCCAAATCTCATCATTTTAATCATCTAAGTCAGGTTCGGGTGGGACCCTGGGTGTGCTCCATCGTGGGGAAAACGCCATCTGTGGGCCTGTAAAACCAAGGAACAAAGGATTGGTTCCCAATATCTGTACTACGTGGAGAAAAGCCCACACAGACGTGGGGAGAACATGCAGCTCCCACACCCACAGTGGCCCAACCAGGGACCCGTATTTTCTCTGATCAACATTAGGACAAAACACCGCCGAACAAAACGACGTTATCTGGAGACTGCTTCTGTGTGGTACATACAGAACTAAGGCTCTGGGACACTTAGTGTATTGCAAAGCACAGAGCAGGCCGAGCTGGGCTTCGAGGAACTAAGGAATCTGAGTCCTTCTGTTGGTTAATATTTATCTGGTGTATCTTTTTTCTGTCTCTAACTTTGGATTTTTGTCATTCTTTTTAACTTAATCTATGTTTTAATTTTTACTTTGTTTCAGGCAAATAAATGAAATATGTGAACCTGTCTTTTACTTGCAAGTTTATTCCCTCTGAACATATTGTGATTACTAATGATGTTTCATTTCTCACGTCTGTTTTGTGATTTTTATTTAATGGACTATTTTTCCTGCTTTGTATCATGTAATCATGGTCAAGAGCATGGGGTCTATAAATAGTCTGTCTGGGCTCGGATCCATCCCTTGCTAACTGTGCAGTCTTACCCAGGATACCTAATTTCTTTGACATTCTGTTTCTTCTATATAAAAAGGGGTACTACCCAACTCAGAGTTTGTGAGCATAAGTAATAAAATATATAAAACACTTAGAATAGTGACTGACCTATTCTACACATTCCAATTTAGTTCCTTTGTATTTATTCTCTTTTTAAGCAAGTATTTTAGAGATTACTCCTGAATTTTAATGAACATACTAGATGTTAAAAGTTAAAGTCTGTTGTTTAATCCACCCATTGAATTGTATTATCAATTGTTATGTATATATATTTTTTTATTTTCGTGAGGTCTGGGGTTTTTTAATTGATTTGAGAGAGAGGAAGGGAGAAAGAGAAAGAAACAGTGATGTGAAAGAGAAACATTGATCATACGTACCCTACCTGGGTATTGAACCTGCAACGTGGGTAGTGCCCTGAATGGGAATCGAACCCATGACCCTGGAGTGCACTCCAACCAACTGAGCTATACCAGCCAGAGCCTATTTGTTCTTTTTAAAAAATATGATCTGTTCTTTTTACCTGATGTCCTGATGTCCTGATTTTATTACACTTTCTATGATTTATTTTTAAAATGACTCATCCATGCTTCTTTCAAGCTCTCTCTCAGGTTGCTTTTAGGCTCTGGAATACTAAGTATCCTGGGATTTGAGGGTTTGCTTCTACTCACAGTGAATTATTTTTGACTGTTCTTAGTCGTGTGTGTGTGTGTCTGTGTGTGTGTGGAATTGTGTGTTTCTCTTTAGCAAGGATGATTTATTTCCTGTGATTGTCCCATGAACCCCCGTTTATAAAAGTTTCCCCAGAGAACAAACCTGTGCTGCTTCTCCTTAGGCTCCATGTGATTTGATCAATCTACAGTTCCGTTCCATTTTGCTTGCAGATTCCTGTATCCTACGTGGAGTATAACTAAGGCGCCCACAACCACATGAAGGATGAGCTTAGGGATTGGCTTTTTGAAGGGAGACTCTTTTCCTAGAGACCCCTTTGCACCAGTTTCCTCACCCCTCCCCCGTGTCGGTGTGTAGGGTCCTTGGAGTCTCCCTTTCACTGACTTCCACGCAGGGGTCTCAGGAAAGCAAGAGAGAGGTCAGGATGAGCCCTTTTCCCTGAAGGAACATTGTAACCCTCATCACTGTGGATTAGAACCCCTTCCCTCCCGGGCACCGTGGCGCCAGCCCACAGCTTCCCGTTCGGGCTTTGTTTCCTGTTTGTTTTTGTCACCTGGGAATTTCATTTTCCTTCACGGTTAGTTCATGGTTATTTTTGTTGTTGTATTTTATCCAATGTTACTAAGAGTTTTACTTTTAAAAGGGGCTCACATTGGCTCAGTTCACCACAGTTCCAGAACGGAAAGCTCCAGTTCTAGAGTATTTGTCAGATTCTTCTCAAACATACCACTCGGTATATTTCTCCGGTGAAAATCTTTATTCTTTCTTCCATTTTGTCCATTATTTCCTCCACTTTATTGGACATATTAATTATTTTATGGTCTTTATTTGCTGACCCTGATACCTGGGCTTGCATTTGTTGTCTCATGTTTCTTATTCTCATTATCAATCATATAGTCTTGACACTTCACATGTCTAGCAGTTTTTTGTTATTCAGCAGACACAGTGTGCAAAAAGCCCAGGACACCATATGCCATTGCCTTCCATGAGAGCAGTTTCTCCCCTTCCTGTAAGGCAGGAAGGGTGAGGGGCTGATCTTCTCACTCTAGGCAGGCTTGGTGATGGGTCAGGACTAAATTGTAATTAAAAAAAAATATATATATATATATTTATTGATTTTAGAGAGGAAGGGAGAGGGAGAGAGAGAGAAACATCAATGATGAGAGAGAATCATTGACCGACTGCCTCCTGCACATCCCCACTGGGGATTGAGCCTTCAGCCTGGGCATGTGTCCTGACCAGGAATTATACCTCGATCTCCTGGTTCATAGGTCAATGCTCAACTACTGAGCTACACTGGCCAGGCCTAAATTGCAATTTTTAAAACAACTTTGCAGTATACTTGACAAAATAACTTTCATATACTTAAAGTATACAATTTAATATGTTTTGACACATGTAAATGCTAAAAAAATTATTGCCACAGTCAAGAGATGAACATATGCATTAACCACAAAAGTTTGCTTGTGCTCTTTTCTAATCCTTCCTTCCCCACCCCTTCTCCTGAAACCATCACATATATGGACAATTTATTTTCAATATGGGCACAAAGGGAATTTAATGGAGAAAATATCTTTTTATCAGATAGTTCTGGAATGACTACATGTCCATATGTAAAGAAATGAACTTTGATCTGCTTTTTATTGATGCACTCTCTGTCACTCTATATTGGTTTGCATTTACAAGATATTTGTATGAATGCAGTCATGCAGTATGTACTCTGTTATGTCTGGCTTCTTTCATTCAACATCATTATTTTGAAATTCATCCAGGTTATTGTATCAATAGTTCATTCCATTTTATTGCTTACTGTTTTTCATTTTATGGATAATCATAATTTGTTTATCTATTTACTTGTTGATGGACATTTGGATTATTCACAATTTTGGCTATTAAAAATAAAATTGTGAATACATATTTGTTTACAAGTCTTTGTATGAATATATGCTTTTATTTTCTTATGTGCCTAGAAGAGAAATTCTGAGTTATATGGTAGATAAGTGTATGTCTTTTTTTCCACTTTTCTTTTGCATTTTATTTTATTTTTTTAATTTAAATTCTTTATTGTTTAGATAAGTGTATATCTTTTAAAAAAACTAAGTGGTTTTCGAAAAATGGTTGTATCATTTCAAATTCTCACAGTGAATAAGAATTGTGGTTGCTGTGGCTCATTGCTAGCATCTTGAAAGGTCAGTCTTTTTAATGGCATCCATTCCAATATGCGTGTGTGATAGTATCTCAGTGTGGCTATTAGTTTGCATTTCATTAATGACCGATGGTATCTGGTATCGTCTTATATGCTTATTTTTCATCTGGATATATTTAGTGAAGTGTCTTTTTAAGTCTTTGGCTCATTGTTTTTTGTTTTTGTTTTTCATTATTATTGAGTTTTGAGAGTTCTTTATTCTGGTTATGAGTACTTTATCAGATGTATAATCTGCCAATTGTTTATTTTAGTCTATGGCTTGTTTTTTTCATGTGCTTAAGAGTGTCTTTGAAGAGTGGTAAAGTCCAATTTATCAATTTTTAAAAAACATTCTCTTTGACAAAATAAATTAAGCCTCATTGTACTACTAAAATGGCTTACACTTTTAGTGTTATATCAAAGAAATCTGCGTCTAACGGAAGGTCATAAAGGTTTAATCTTATGTTTTCCTTCTAAAAGTTTTATAGTTTAGGTTTTCTATGAAGCTTTATTATCCATTTAGAGTTAATTTTGAGTATGTTGTTCACTTCTTTGCAAATGGACATGTAATCTTTCCAGTACTATTTCTTGAAAAGATCCTTTCTTCATTCAATTGCTTTTGTGCCTTTATTAAAAATCAGTTGTCAATATATATATTGGTTTATTTCTGAATATTCTATTCTGTTTCATTGGTCTATTTGTTTATTTTATGCCAATATCAATCAATTCTTGATTACTGTAGCTTTATAGTGAGACTTGAAATAAGATGGTATACCGGTACATTCTTCAATTTTGTTCTTTTTTTTTGAAGTTGTTTTGGGCTATTTGGGGGTCCTTTGCCTTTATGTAGGAATTTTAGAATCAGTTTTTAAAGTCTCTTCCTTAGATACTGTTCTGCCAAAATTCCACCCATTTCTTAAGATTAATCTCCAAAGCCACATTTTCCAAAACATGTTTTTCTTTCATCTGTGCTCCATTCACACTTCATGACACTCCTGTTGCGTTGATTCACAGTTGGCTCTCTGTGCTTGTCTGATCTTTCCTGCCCTGACCTGTCCTCTGTGTGCTGAAAAGCCTTGCCTTCCGAGGGGGCTGCAGAAGACAGCTAGTCCATGTCCTGCATGTTGTGAAGGAACCCAGCAGGTTCAGAAGGATTTATTTTATTTTTTGTTATCTCCAAGATCTCTCAACCTTTATTGTTTCTATTGCTATTACTGTATCTTCAAAGAATAATGGGACAATTATTTTCCACATGTCGAAACACTCTCATTGATTTGTGATAATTAGATGCAGCTGTGTCAATCTATTTATTATTCAGATACTCCCTCAACATTGAGCTCTTGGGAGAATGTCATATCTTTAAAGCTGTCAATACTCTCTTTGGCTACCAGGGCAGTAGTAGTACCTCAACTCAGACCTGCTGTATTTCCATGGTTCCTTCCAGCTCTATACTAGCCCTCAACAGCAGTTGTAGCCTTGCCTCTAAAAAGCCTGTTATTCTCAGGAAAAGTTTTTGCATGGAGTATCATGTCCTCCTTTTTTAATTTTTTGTTTGTTTTTATTGATTTCAGAGAGAGGAAGGGAGAGGGAGAGAGGGATAGAAACATCAGTGATTAGAGAGAATAATTGAATCGATCTGCTGCCTCCTGCTCACCCCTCCCTGGGAACTGAGCCTGCAACCAGGGCATGTGCTCTCGAGTCATGACTTCCTTGTTCATAGGTCGATGCTCAACCACTGCTAATCATGTCCTTCTTATGGGAGGAATTCAGCCCATTGATCTGGCCACAAGGAGTATGTTTACTTACTAGGAACAGATAAAATGGAAAAACTGTTTCATCATCCAACAAATTAGCAGCATAACTCTATGAGTAGGAAAACTTTCTCATCACATAGGCGCCATGTCAATGTGACACTCACTGTGGGTAATGATTTCTCCTGTGTGTAGTTTGAGGTTTAAGGCACTTATGAATGGGTTTTGTTTTTCTTCCTTCCTAATTACATTCTCTAAGAGTGTACAGATCTGGTGTATTTGTATAGCACAGCTCTAATCTTAAGCATCCTGTGTTTAAGGGCTAGCAGACAATTTGTTAGTAGGTAGAAATCTTCTTAGGTTTTTGTCCTAAACTAGAATCTTGATTAGTAGTTAAAGAAAATTCACATTAAAATCTTAAAAAACTATGTACAATGTCACATAGGTACTAGACTTATCAAGGTGATCACTTTATAAGTTATGTACGTGTCTAATCACTATGGTGTCCAACTGAAACTAATATAGTATTGTATGTCAACTGTAATTGAAAAATTAAAGACATTATTAAAAAATCTGTGGCTTAAAAAGTCTTAACTACAGTGACATAAAATAAAAAGATAAATACTATAGCAGTTATAAGCCCATTTCTGTGGCAGTGTAGCAATGATTTCTTCTTTATAAGAGTGTGAGAGGCCTGTGCCATCATTGTCAATGTCATTATCATTATGGAATTGATGCCTCTAGGCGTTAGGAAAATAAAGAGATGGACAGGGGATGCACGCACATGTGTGTAAACAAAGAACAATACTTAGACATAAGATGCAGAAAATACGTTTCATTCAGAGATGAATGTGATCGTGAAAACCTGGTGTGGTGGACAGGAAGTGGTGGGAGTGATCTGGTCCAATGCGAGCATGAGGACACAGCAGAGGTGATAGTATAGATGGCATGGTTCGAAGATTAGTAGTTTGGTTTGAATGAGGGAATGTGAAAGGCAGAATCCCCCCGACCCACACACCAAGGTAGCCACCTGTGAAAATATTACTGTTCATGGCGAAAGGGACTTTGCAGATGTGGTTAAGTTAAGGCGCCTGAGATGGAAGAGGCCTGCGTTATCCAGGTGGGCCCAATCTAATCACGTGGAGCCTTAAAAGCAGAGAACCTTCCCAAGCTGAGTTGAGAGTCAGAGGGGATGGGACCGTGGAGGAATGCTCAGAGAAGTGAAAGGTTGCTGCTGTGAAGGTGGAGGAGGGGGGGTCCCCTCTGGAAGCTGGAAACTGGAAACGTCTCCTAGAGCCTCCTGCTGATTCCCTGATTTCAGCCCAACGAGAACTGCATTGGATTTCCGACCTACAGAACCGTAAGATGACATACCCATGCTGTTTTAAGCTGTGAAATTTGTGATTTGTTACAGCAGTAACAGTAGAAAACTGACGGAGGATTTGTTTAGGTCTTGGAGTGTGGAGAGGAAGGATGGGATCAGACGGAGTAGTACCTTGAAGGCTAAGGTAAAATTTCTAATATTTACACCTAGAAAACAGCAGGGTGAAACGGGGTGGCAATGCTGTTTTGCTGACTGCTTGAAATGAGAAGAGCATTGGGTAGAGGAAGCAAGTAAACCTCTATCAAAAAAGCAAGCAGTGAAATGGTGACTGGGCTTCTGTGGAGGTGGGTATGGAGAGAGATGCAAGCTTAACTTTGAAGGAATTGGGTACAGGTTTGATGATTCCATGCTGGAGAGAGTTAGCTAATGTGTGGCCTGAAGGTTTGTGCCTTGGAATTCACAGTGAAACCCATACTTGGAGGTGGGGTTTTGGGGAGGTGATTAGGATTATGAAGTCAGGAGGACAGAACTCAGATGAATGGGATTAGTGCCTTTGGGAGAGTCTCAAAAGGGCTGGCTGTTTTCCACCATGTGAAGATTCAGGAGAGAGAGCCATCTTCAATCCAGGAAGCGAACCCTCACCCAGACTCTCCGTCTTGGACTTCCCAGCCTCCAGAACTGTGAGAAATGTTTCTTGTTTCATCTATGGCAATTTGTCAGAGCACACTGAATTGACTGAGGAGGTCGACGCCTCAAAGTTTAGGACCGACTAAATGATGTTGAAACTCAGGGAGGAGGGCAGCTGGTTTCAGGGTGAGAAATTAGCTGGTTTCAAACATGTTGACCTTTATGAGAACAGTGAGTAATTTGGGCAGGAATTGGGCTGGCCCTGAGGAGAGGACAGGCAGACCCAATGTTATCCTGCTGTCCTGCTGGGAGCAGAGTTGTGCTATGAATATGAGAGTATCTATGGTCTCTGGGGTGTATTTGTAGATGGAGGTCAAGGGACAAAAGGCAGTGATTTGTTTGCTGTGCTATGTGTGAAGGACTGGGCTGCTGTGAGGGCTCTGGCCCCGGGTAAGGGGAGTGAGCACCTGGCTGTTCTCATTAGGTTCTTTGCATGTGGCCATGAGCAAAACAGGTAAGATAAGGGCATGCACGTGTGGTTGTTTACACTGCCTGCCTGGAGCTGGTGGAAGGAAAAATAAAAGCTGCTTAATTTCAGTCTTCTCTGATAAGCAGGCTCAATTTCACTCTTTTATACGAATTCTTGCCCTCATGATTTCACTTGTTCCTTCCTCACAAATCCTTCCCAAGTCCCTTCCAGACTTTTCCTTAAGGAGTTACACAGGCCATGTGCCATTCTCCTCATCTGTCCTCTGCATCAGACTTCTTCACTGAGATAATAAATACCCTGAGATAGGAGGACCCATCGCAGGCGACCTGGAGGGGTTCAAGTGCAGAGCAGGCTGAGACTAGCTCTACTGGGCCAGGCTCCTGGTGTGCTCCAGCCTCTTCACGTCTGTGCTCCAACGATGCATTCTTAGTACAACTGTTCTATTGTTTTTGTCTTCTCCTCATAAAGTCTAGTCCATTTCTCATTCTATAATTTACTAGCAACTCATTTTATTCTAATGAAACTTGGTGCTTCTCTTCCTCCTCTGGAGAGTTCCTTTTAGTGATGTCACCCTATTACTTAACAACAATCTTATAAAGTAGGTGTAGGTGGGAAAGAATATCTTCCTGTTTGTATTCTATGTGGTTGTGATTGGAGCTTTCAGTAAACCTGGAGAGAAATGCATCTACGGTTTAACAATGCATCTATGGAGGGAGGAAGTGGTTCCCTAGCACTAGGTTTACTCTTATCAAGCTGGACAGGTATTGAGAAGAAACACATGTGGGCCTAGCTGGTTTGGCTTGGTGGATAGAGCATCAGCCCTTGGACTGGAGGGTCCTGGGTTCAATTCTAGTCATGGGCACATGCCTGGGTTGCAGGCTTGATCCCCAGTAGTAATTCTCTCATTATTGATGTTTCTTTCTCTCTGAAATCAATAAAAATATATTAAAAAAATACATGTGCTTTAAAAAAAAATCTACATGTGCTTTTTATTAAAGACTCCTATCGAGACTGAAGAAAGGCCATAAATGGTTCAAATACTACACCAGGATTACTCATAACTTGCAAGGATTAGAAAACATTCAAACTTCACTCTTTTCACCAAGGAGCTCTTCTTTAAAAAATATATATTTTATTGATTTTTTTAGAGAGGAAGGGAGAGGGATAGAGTTAGAAACATTGATGAAACATCGATCCGCTGCCGCCTGCACACTCCCTACTGGGGATATGCCCGCAACCAAGGTGCATGCCCTTGACTGGAATCGAACCTGGGACCCTTCAGTCCGCAGGCCGTCGCTCTATCCACTGAGCCAAACCAGTCAGGGCACTAAGGAGCTCTTTGAAACAGGATGGCTGTCCTAACTACAGACAGTAAAAAAAACCCCTTATGCTGAGTAAGATTACCTTTTAACTTCATGTGTGTGCAGATCTTGGGCTACCTAGAGTCCTCACAGGTGTGGGTGGGAAAGGGAATGCTTTCACCTGCTAGACATTTAGTCATAAATTTAGGATTCTTGCAATATGGGATGAGACTTTAATACTAAAGCCCCGATTTCCCAGGGTAGCTAGTAGTTGTCGGATGCTATGGGCT
The DNA here is from genome assembly GCA_004026665.1 of Murina feae. Lineage (NCBI taxonomy): Eukaryota > Metazoa > Chordata > Mammalia > Chiroptera > Vespertilionidae > Murina > Murina feae. The sequence continues at coordinate 8,594 of PVJC01002798.1, read as the reverse complement.
CACTCAGCAATCTCTCTGCTCCAGTGTGGTTCAGCGGCAAGCCAATTATTCTAAGGAGGTTCCTGAAGGGAAGGCCTGTGGATGCCTTATGACATTGTGGGACTGACATTTTCTGGAGCTTAAATCTTCATAAAAGTGTCTAAAGTTGTCTGTCTTCCATGTCCTCATCCTGAACCTTTAGTGTATTGACTAAGGGATGGAATATAGTTCTTGTTGGCTTTAGTTGTAACTAAAAGTTCTGAAAATATTTATGGATCTTTAATGTGTAACTATAATTGAAGATCTGACATGTGCACAGCTTACTCCAAAATAGGATATAAAATCCTCATCAAAATAGGATGCACTTTTGCTATAAGTAATCATCTATTTGATGCTTGCACTTCTTGTGTTTCAGAATCAGTCATATTTGTGCCTGGAATGAACATCAAAAAGACAACGTGAGGAATGGGTATAGCTATAAATTAATAGGTTTGCAGATAAAAAGCACACAGAGCAAATAATAACCAAAACAGTTTATATTATAACTTAAGATTCTTTCACATAAAAAAATAGAAAGCTATAATGCTTTTTCTACCCTCTTAGGAAAAGGACATTAAAAAATGCTGAACATTGACATTAATTGCATTTCTTATGATTAATTTCCACATTTCACATTTGCTATCCATAATTCCACCAAGACCTATTTCACCTGTCCTTTATACAGTGTTTCACATTGTAATTATTATTCTTGAATTGCATTTATTAGCCTGTGGTTATTGAGCATTTGGAATGTGGTTAGTCCAAGGTGAGATGTGTTTTAAAATGTAAAATATACCAGAATTTGGAGACTTAGTATGAAAAAATAATGTAAAAACTCAACTTTTATATTCACATTTTTGATTAGATTATATAAATTTCCACAATTTCATTTAAAAATATTTTTAAATGTGGCTACAATAAAATAAAAATTATACGTGGCTCACATTAATTATACTTCAGTTGAATGGAAGGTACTGGGGCTAGAACTTTTGAAAACAAAGCAGCTATAGGTTTAACTGACTAATATCTTATGTACTCACTATCTGCTTTTGGAAATGGGAATTGCAATGTGAAATAACAATCTGGCTGCTTTTGTGCAAGCTTTTAGTTTTTTCTAATGAACATATATTACCTTTTAAGTAGAGAAAGTAAAAATGTTCTGTCTATAATCTTAGTTACAAAAAATGGACCGGCACTTAAGACATGTAGCATAAAACAATAAACCAAATCCCCTATTACTTATATACATATTTTGCACTTACAGCAGGTGAAAAAAATGAGGCACGTAGAGGTAGAAGAGGAAATCTGGGTGACAGCGACAGTTCACTATTTGCTGTACAGAAATTACAATTCTTGTTCAAGTTATTGCAGAAACTCTCCTGCTCGGTGACTGGTGATGTGGTTTGCAAGCCACTGTGCGCACATCCTCCCTGCGTTTCCGTGAGAAAGAGGAGCTGCTTTGCTGGCACTTAACAACGGCAGAGGAGGTGCAATTTTCTCTTCTTTTCCCATCTAGCGTCTAAGTGAGAACTTTTACTATGAAATTCACTAATTCTAATCACCTGATGTAAAGAGCTTGTCCATAAGTTATTTAAAATGTCGCTGGTTAAAGATTTTCAGTAAAATGTTTCTTACTCGCTAAGAGCAGTTCATTTGGAAACGTTGCTTTGTGGTGTTTTCCGGGCACACACTGGAACACTTGTCAACAGCCTGCTCTGACGAGGGCGGTCCCAGCCCCGGCCCGCATCAGGCCCTTCCAGGAGGTCCTATGACGCCTGAAGTTCTAGCTAATACTGTGGGGCATTCACTTCCTCCGCAAAGGCGACCGGCACAACCACCCCCTGTCGCTGCAGCTCTCGGAGAACATCTAATATGGCGTCTAATTCTGTGCGGAACTTGTCCAGCTCACGATTCTTCAACTGTGCGAGTCTTTTCCATTTCTCAATTTCTTTGTTTTGCTCAGTTTCTACTACTTGGTGTGTCTGCTGTATTATCTGTAAATAAAATAAAATTCCATATCAATGGTAGAGTTCACAGTAGGGGTAAAGGGCATTTAACAATTTCGAAGAGCTAACGTGGGACAATATGGACGACAGTAAAGCTGTGGCCTGGAAGGAGAGGAGGGGAGCCCCACCTAACAGGCTTCATTGTGTATCAAACAGGCTTGCAGGTGAAGGTGGTAAGAAGAGGGAAATTTAGTTTCTGATTCTGCTAGAGAGTTTTACAGTATTTTTTTTAAAGCTTCGAATAAGTACCATTTAAAGCAGTGGTTCTCAACCTTCCTAATGCCACGACCCTTTAATACAGTTCCTCATGTTGTGACCCAACCATAAAATTATTTTTGTTGCTACTTCCTAACTGTAATTTTGCTACTGTTATGAATCATAATGTAATTATATATGTGTTTTCCAATGGTCTTAGGCGACTCCTGTGAAAGGGTCGTTTGATCCCCAAAGGGATCACGACCCACAGGTTGAGAACTGCTAATTTAAAGCATCAGAAATTATTTCTAATATCTTGGTATGAATCCAAACATCCACAAAAAAGCTGTTCCTCTTCACAACAGCCCTTGAGTTGCAATCAAGACAGTTTTCATATATTGTACAACACATGTCATTACAATCTTTCTAGAACTAAAAATGATAAAAGCATACATGTAGCATCTACCATATGCCAGGCTTCCTTATAAGCACTTTATCCATATTAACTCATTTAATTCTGCCAACACAAACAGGAGGTAGATTTTATACACACACACACACACACACACCCATTTAACGGGTGGGGAAATGGAAGCACAGATAAGTAAAAAAACAAGCAAAAAACCAATTTGGTCAAGGTTCACACACAGCTTGTGGGAGGCATTCTGGCCCCAGAGTCCCTGCTATTAACTATCACACTAGACTGCCTTGCTTTTGGGGGTCAGTTTTTTCAATGATGAAGTGAGGGTACCCTGTCAAGTACCTTAAGCAAATCATTAGGCACAAGCATTATAAACCATAGAAAGCTAGACATACAAAAACTAGTTAGGGCAACAAAAACAATAATGTTTCTAAATGTTAAACATGCTAAACATCTTCGATATAATTTTTTTTAACATTTATGAACGTACTTTATTTTTTAATTTTTTAAATTTTGTTTTATTGCTTAAAGTATTACAAAGAGTGTTAGATAGGTCTCCATTTTTTCCTCCCTTACCCCCCAGTGTCTTGTGTCCATTGATTATGCTTATATGCATGCATACAAGTCCTTCAGCTGATCTCTTAAACTCCCCACCAACCCTCCCGAGCCTTCCAGCTGTAGTTTGACAGTCTGTTCAATGCTGTTCTGCCTCTGTTATCTGTTTATGTTCATCAATTTAAAATGGTCTTTATTATCCATAAATAAGTGAGATCATGTGGTATTTTTCTTTCATTGACTGACTTATTTCACTTAGCATAATGCTCTCCAGTTCCATCCATGCTGCTGCAAATTCGATATAATTTTTTATCTATAATCCTGCCTTGCTATAGAATAACTTCATGATTCTAAAATAAAAGCACTTGAGAAACACTGTGTAAACAGGTGTTTGAGTTAAGGGGAACACAAAATGCTGTATAAATGTTCAATTCTAAGCTAACACCATCACTTCACGTAGCTTCAAAATTGCTTCCTTGTGATGAAAGTTTGATTTACTTTCCTAGAAATGTTCAAAAACACAATATAGTATTGTTAACTATGGTCACCATGCTGTATATTATATCTCCAGAACTTATACTGGATGTTTGACCTTCTGACCATCTTTATCAAGTTTCCCCCCAGACCCCTCAATTTTACCTATGAGTTGTTTTTTTTAAAAATTTTTTAAATTTAGATTACACATGTGAAGTCATATAGTATTTTGTCTTTCTCTGACTTATTTCACTTAGCATAATACCCTCAAGGTCCATCCACATTGTTGTAAATGGCAGAATTTCATTTTATGTGGCTGAGTGTTGCTGCATTGTATGTATACACCCACATTTTCTTTATCCAGTCATTCATCAGTGGACATTTACATTGTTTCCATGTATTGGCTGTCCTAAATAATGCTGCAATGAACATGGGGGTTCAGTTATCTCTTTGGTATAGTGACTTTGTTTCCCTCAGATATATAAAGTTGGATCACTTAATAGGACTGTTTTCAATATTTTAAGGAACCTCCATACTGTTTTCAATAGTGGCTGCACCAATGTACATGCTCGCCAACAGTGCAGAAGGGTTCCTCTTTTCTCTTCATCCGTAACACTGCTGGTTATTACCTTTCTGATGACAGCCATTCTAAATGGCTGAGGTGGTATCTCATTGTGGGTTTGACTTGCATTTTCCTAATAATTAGTGAACTTGAGCATTTTTTTCATGTACCTTGTTGACCATTTAAATATTTTCTTTAGAAAAATGTCTATTCAAGCCTTTCACCCAGTTTTAATCACAGTCTTTATTTTTGGTATTGAGTTATGTGAGTTCCTTGCATATTTTGGATATTAACTCTTTATAAGATATGTGGTTTCTAAATACTTTCTCCTTCTTCATGTTGCCTTTTCTTTTTTTAATTATTTTTGTTTATTGCCTTTTCATTTTGTTGATTACTTCTTTAGCTGTGCACTTTTTAGCTAGTGTATAGTGCCATTAGTTTACTTATTTAGATGGTTGTACTCTAAGCCTCATATCTGAAAATTCATTATTAAGGTACTTGTCAAGGAGCTCTTTCCCTATGTTTTCTTCTAGGAGTTTTATGGTTTCAGGTCTTACTTGAAGTCTTTAATCCATTATGAGTGATGTAAGACAGGGATCTAGTTTCATTTTTTTGCATGTGGATATTCAATTCACCTAGAATCCTGTATCAAAGGGACTTTCATTTCTCCACTTGGTATTCCTTACTCCCTTATCTAATATTAGTTAACTGTATATGCATGGATTTTTGGACTCCTGATTCTATTTCACTAGTCTATGTGCCTCTTTTTACTGCAAGGACCATACTGTTTTGAGTACTATAGCTATTTAATATAGTTTGAAATTAATAAGTGTGATGCCTCCAGCTTTGTTCTTTGTAAGGATTGGTTGAGTTATTTGGGGTCCTTTGTGGTTCCATATGAATTTTAGAACTTTTTTCTCTCTTCTAATTATAGTCATGAGATACTTAATGAGTGGGGATATATTCTGACAAATGTGTTGTGAGGGAATTTTGTCATTGTGCACACATAATAGAGTGCACTTATACAAATGTAGGTGGTATAGCCAGAGCCTGGACTAATCATAATTTCCTCAAGCACAGTGTGAACATAGAATTCATTTCCCTGAGCTCACAGGGTTGTGACTGATGCAGGTGAGCCAGGTGGTAAAGTCGCTTCAGCCACAAACACTTGCAGTGACATCCATTGGGTAGTAGGCCTGGGCAGGTTAGCAAGTGCAATGCAGCTCCTTAAAGCCTCACTGGTACCTAACACTTATGAGGAACTTAGCAGAGTGTATGTTGCAATAAAAGGAGTTTATATTCAGTTAAATGTGTCTCAGAGTCCCCTTCAGTGTTGATATTCTCGGTGAGAAAAAGAAAGCATTCCCTGAACTTAAAATTTAAGGCTTTTCTCCTTTGTGAATAGGTGTCTAAGGAAGCTCGGTTTCTGGCTAAAAAATTTCCCATATTCACTACAGTCATGAGGCCCATCACTAGTGTGAATTCTCTGGTGCTGAGTGAGGTTACAACTTTGACTAAAAGCCAACACTCAGATGGCCTTTCTCCAGTGTGAACTTTGTGGTGTTTACTGAAATTGGACTTTCCACTGAAGGACTTCCCAAAACCAGTACATATGGCTCTTCACCAGTATGAACTCTGTGGTGTTAAATGAGGGTAGATATATGATTGAAGAAATTTCCACAATCACTACACTCTATATTTTCTCCAGTGTGAACTCTGTGGTGGTGAATAAGGGTAGAACTTTGACTGAAGGACTTCCCACAATCGCTATATTCAGAATGAACTCTGTAGTGTAGAATGAGGTAAACTTTTGTCTGAAGAATTTCCCACAATCACTATACTCAGATGGCTTTTCCCCAGTATGAACTCTGTTGTGTAGAATGAGGGTTAACTTTTGTCTGAAGGACTTCCCACAATCACTATACTCAGATGGCTTTTCTCCAGTGTGAACTCTGGTATTTTATGAGAGCAGTGCTTTCACTGAAGAACTTCCCACAATCAGTACACTCATGGGGCTTTTCTTCAGTGAATTCTCCTATGTCGATAGAGGTCAACAACGCATCTAAAAACTTCCCACATTTGTTACCCTCATAATTCACTTCTCCAGAGCATATACTCTGATGTTGAACAACTTTCTGGTTGTGGCTGGCAGCTTTTTCATATTCACCCACTGGTGATAAGATTTTCCACTGAGAAATTCCTTTGAAATCTCACTGCCACTGTGTGGCACCCAGTGTTGGTCTGGTGCTGAAGAAGCCATATGATGTCTGGGAAGAATTTCCCAACCTCCTACTGATTGAAGGCGCCCAAGATAAGTAGAAGCTGCACTTGCTCACAAACAAGGCCCTGTCTGTAGTTGCAAGGCTTCTCTCCACCGGCATCCCTCTTTGCTAGTGAAGGTTTACAATGAAATAGAAGTCTCTCAAACATGTGTCACTAAAGAAGCTTTAATGCTCAAATAATGCTGCTTATGACTGCAGTGTAAAATATCTTTTAACACCGAGACACACCACTTACACAGAGTCTTTTGGGTTGCTACAGCTGTCTTAGAAGGCCTGACCTATGACTCTCCTTATACATATACAATCTGCTCAGAAAAGCCTCTGCATCATCTGTTTTATACCAACAACCTACCATTAATGCATTTCTAAGTATCCCTTTAGGTTTGGTTCATACTTGCTTTATATATTTAGGTGTTCCTGTGTTAGATTTTATATCTTCTTACTGTTAAATGTTACATCTTATTGTATTGACCCCTTTTAATTATGTAATGACCTTCTTTGTCTTTTTTATAGTCTTTATCATATAGTTTTTTTTATATTTTATTGATTTTTTACAGAGAGGAAGGGAGAGGGATAGAGAGTTAGAAACATCAATGAGAGAGAAACATTGGTCAGCTGCCTCCTATATCCTCCCCACCGGGGATGTGCCTGCAACCAAGGTACATGCCCTTGACTGGAATTGAACCTGGGACCCTTGAGTCTGCATGCTGACGCTCTATCCACTGAGCCAAACTGGTCAGGGCTGCCATATAGTCTTATTTGGTTTGATGTAAGTGGAGCTACAAAGCTTTCTTTTGGTACCCACCCCTTCACTTTTTGACCCACAGCAGCCGAGCCACTGTCCTATTTTTGAGTTCACTCATTTTTTCTTCTCCTCCATGAACACCTCGATTGTATTTTTCAGTGTAGTAATTGTAGTCTTCAGTTCTGTGACTTTTATTTGGTGCTTCCTTATAATTTCCCTTTGTTCATTCGATTCTCCAAAGCTTGGTGAGTATCTTTATGACTTTTTTGAACTCAACAGATAAATCACTTATCTCTGTTTCCTGAAGATCTTTTCCAGAGGCTTTATCTTGTTCTTTCTTTTGGAATATATTTCACTATTTTTTCATTTTTTCCTGACTTTCTGTGTTAGTTTCTATACATTGGATAAAAGAGCCACCTGCCACAGTCTTGAAGGAAGGTGTCTTGTAGATGAAGCTGTCATTCAGCTCTGTCCTAGGTCTTGGTTTTCTCTTAAATTGTTGTAATTGTCTGAACAACCTACTTTATTTTTAGTGGTTTCCATTAGTTGGGAGTGTGTCAAGACCTGTCAGTATTTCAAAGGGGAGGATCTTAGCACCTAGATTTAGGTAGACTGGAAGGCAGCAGCTATTAAAGTATGCAAATATATACTGTCCAGTGGGCAACCAAGGCAGTATCTATTTGGGTGACAGCCACAAAAAATGAGGTGCCAAATTGAGGGTACAAGCTCCTTTCTGGCAGATATTGGCAAGTTGTAGCCAGGTGAGAGGAAGAGTATAAAGATAGCTCTCACCACCCTTGTGCCTGGAGAGTATTTCAGTAGGCTTCTAGATGTGTGTTTTATTAGATGCTTACTCCTCAGGCCAATACTTTAAGATAAGCAAAGCTCTCTCACAGAAAGCCTGGGTGCTGCTTCTGCACTGAGGCCTCTGTGGGTGTATGAACTCGGCCTTTAGGTCTCTTTCTTAGTTTGCTAGAGCCTCCTGGGTCTTGGGGACACAAACCCCATTGCCTTACAAAGCTAAGTTCTGGAGGTTCATCTCTCAGGTGCAGGTTTAAAAGTTAAAGTACCCAATGTAGGCTTCAACTCTTTACTCCTCAGGGAAAAGATCCGGGTTTTGAGCTCCCTCTTGATTGTGGGTTGCTAGCTGGAGGTGGAAGTTTTTAGTGAGATTTGTCTCAGCTTTTTTTTTTTTAAATTTATCTTTATTGTTCAGATTACAGTTGTTCCTCTTTTTTCCCCCATAGCTCCCCTCCTCCCAGTTCCCACCCCACTTCTGTCCTTGCCCCCACACTGTCCTCATCCATAGGTGTACAATTATTGTCCATTCTCTTCA